>SNQN01005810.1:10076-39546 GCA_008642245.1 Bassia scoparia
CCATTATCAACCCTGACTATTTAGTACCATGCATAATAATGATTAGTCAAAACACCCATTAGATTATAGTTGTACGTAGTATAATATATATGCACCAATTAATTTAGATGGTTGTTAAAATGGAGTCAAGATCCTCTCCATGTCGTAGAGGAAATGGACAATTCATTTCCTGAATCAACGGTTGAAGATGTATGAAATGGGAAATATTAAAGGGTTTTTTCCACAAAAATAAATTAAAATTTAAAAATTATTTGATGCTAATTAGGTGTTAAAATTTTAGGATAGGATAGTGTCTCGAAAGTCGTGCAAAGTAGCGGATGTTAAAATCTTAGGATAGTGTCTCAAAAGTCATGCAAAGTAGCGGATGTTAATTAGCCTAAAAACACGCATCAGAAGTTAAAACATACGAAGTATTTTTTAGTCCAAACTTAAAAATCCAAAATTTTGTATGGCTACATGAACCCTTTAGAGGCGTGTTTTGGACTTTTCCATTGGACCAAACCCCTTTAATTTGGTGTTTGAGGGAAGGGTGCACCTTGGAAATCTGCCCAGTTTGACATATTATATTATTATGGACCTCAATCAAGGACCTGTGACAGAAGTTCTGAAAGAAAATGAGGTATTTGCACCAATTTCTAACAAAAGAACCGAGAAGACTATAGTTGGTTCCCACAAGCCACAACCATATAATGATGTCACGCAAAATTGCAGGCCAAAACTAGGACATATGATTATGTTTCGAAGGCAACAAATGACCAAACTAACAAAACATCGAAAAGCGCATGCAGTTGGAGACGTGACACTCGTTATTTAAGGCTGAAACTTAGCGAGGAACCTTCCCTCAACACCCTTAGGGTGTGGAAATTAAAGGTTCTAGGCAAAATCAAGTCGGTTAACGAAACGTAGATTTCAAGGCCAAAAACGTGTATTATACAACACGAAAATGAGGTCGACAGACCAATTTCTATCGAAAAAAAGCCAAAAAGTCTATAATATGCGTTTCTGGCCCTAAAATCGACGTTTTGGTAACCAGACTATTTTTCCCCAAAATTTCTCCCTAAGAGTGATGAGGGATGACTCCTCGCCAAGTTTCAGCCTCATATTACGAGTGTTGTGCTTCGCTTTGACGAGCATTTTGACTCTTTGTCGCTTTCCTCGTTTACGACCTTCAAAACCTCATCATATGTCTCAGTTTGGGTCCCAAATTTTAAGCAGTATTGTTATATGGTTTTGGGAACAAACCTTAAACTTTTTCGCAATTTCGACAAAAATAGGTTCGTAGACCTCATTTTCGTGATCACGTTTTTGGCCCAAAAAATCGATGTTTCGGCAACCCAACTTGGTTTTATTTAGAAATTCTCCTACACCTTAAAGGTGATGAGTAGGGGTGTTCAAATCGGATTATCCGATCCGATCCGAAAATCCGGATACCCAAAATTTTCGAATAGGGGAAATACCGATCTGAAAATTTTCGGATATCTGATCCGAAATATCCGAACTATTATTTTCCGATCCGATATTCGAAATTTCGGATCGGATATCCGAAATTTCGGATCAGATCAATTGGATCACGGATCGAATGTATATATTTTTACCTATTTTTCTTTTATTTTCCCATATTAAATTATTTTTTAATAATAAAATTGGATATTTCGGATATCCGAAATATCTGAAAGTGAAAAAATTCCGATCCGAAAATTTTCGGATATCCGATCCGAAATATCCGAAACCTTAAAAACCGGATCGGATATCCGAAATTTCGAATCTGATCAATCGGATCACGGATCGAATGTATATATTTTTACCTATTTTTCTTTTATTTTCCCATATTAAATTATTTTTTAATAATAAAATCGGTTCGAAATATCCGAAAGTGCAAAAATTCCGATCCGAATCAAATCCGAAAATTTTCGAATATGCGATCCGAAATATCTGAAACCTTAAAAACTGGATCGGATATCCGATTTTTCGGATCGGATCAAGCGGATCACGGATCGGATTGATCAGATCGGATATTTTTGAACACAGGCGGCTCCTCGCCAAGTTTCATGCTCAAATAACAAGTGTTGTGCTTCCTATCAACGTTTCAACATTTTAGTAGTTAGATCGTATGCGACCTTCGAAACCCCATCATTATGTCCTAATTTTAATTCGGCCAAAAATTTTGCATGGTATCTTTATATGAATGTGGGAACCCACCTTAGATTTTTTGGCAATTTCGACAGATTTTTGTCCTGAAACCTTATTTTCGCGATGTATAATAATAATACACGATTTTGGCTTCAAAATATAAGTTTCAATTACCAGGCTCGGTTATTGTTAGAGTATATAACATATTCCTGGGTCTCAACCATCAGCTTAAGCTTTTGGTTGAGATGGTCCGGTCAACATGGTATCAGAGCCAGTGTGACACGGAGGTCATGGGTTCGAATCTCCTTCCCCACCTTTCAAGTAGAATAAATTTGCGCCAGGTTTGAGTCCGGTCAACATACAGTTATTCCCAAAACTTTAGGGTGTTGTGTCTCCCATGTGCGTTTCAATGTTTTGTTGCTTTCATCGTTTGCGGCCTTCGAAACCCAATCATGTGTCCCAAATTTTACGTGGCATCATTATATGGTGTGGGAACTAACCTTAGATTTTTTGGAAATTTCGACATAAATTGGTCATGAGACCTCATTTGTGTGATATATAATCCACGTTTTTGTCCTAAAATCGACGCTTCGGTGACTCGACTCAATTTTGTCCAAATTATTATTGATGACGGACATTCAATCTTAATCTTCAGGCCAAAAGCTCACCGGCGGTTTGAATGTGTAAATTTGGGAAAAATATTCGATAAAAATAAAAGAAGAAGCAACAAATTACGGCCAAAAGCATGCAAGAGCAACCATTATTTGCATATCAAACTCATGCAAATAATGCAACGCAAGCCAAAATGGTAAAATGCGTTGTAAATTTGGAGAATGTAGTACGCATGCCAAAATAGCAATCCTCACCCAATATCAAACAAAACAAAACAAACACACACCAATGATTAAATTTAACAAATTCTTATGAAAGTATTACTTTGTCTAATTATTTTTTTTTTACATAGAAAACTGACACTTTTGGAATCTTTGTCACTTGCTTGTTAAGCGGCGTTTATTAGTGTTGACTGCATCGTACTCATAATTACGTCTCGCTTCTAAGGATTAAAGCGATGAACGAACAAGCAATCCAACGGAATTACAGAGTGTACAAAGCATAATTACTGAGATCAATTGGCTTGGTCACCACGGGTGGACGTTGTCAATTAAATTTCAGCCAAAGTGGTAAACTACCCCTAAAGGATTAGTGAGATGGTAGATTTAAACAAGTTCTTAACAAGTTAGTACTCGTAAAAGGTTATGACGCTAGATATGATTAGAGTTTTTCTCTTATCGATTTTAGAGAATTGGTTGTGATGATTTTCATATGTTCTTTAGTAGCTCTTCTAGATTACATTTTAAACATCACATATGTTTGCCTAAATAAATAAGCCGTCTCGTGGATGGTGGGAGAGGTGACAATTGGCCTGGGGTTGTGGGTCCTTGATTTCTCAAATCATTTTTTTTTAGGATTGTCTTGTGTGTTGGCTCAAATACTGAGATATGTGGGTTTCTGATTTGAATCGGTTCTTAATTAAATATAATGAAAAATTGTGGCGTTAGAGTTACATTTGTAAACATTACATATGTTTGTCTAAAAGAAAATCAGTTTTGTAGGAGAGGTGGCAATTGGGCGTTATGGCGTATGTGAAAATCTCAAATTAACATTATACTTGATTGTCTTGCGTAATTACACTCAAATTTGTATAATCTGGGCGGGTTTTTAAGATCAATAGGTCTCTTTACATGATGAAAATATTTTGTTGGCACTTTTCCTGTCATTCTATTATTATTCCTTAGATTACCTATTTAGTACCAATTGTTATGCATATTAGGGGCAAACCAACATTCGAGTGAATGAAAATATTCTTTTATAGTTGATGTTCTTCTCCTTGATTTTCCTCCAATAAAATACTTCTCTGGAAAATTTTGGCAATCCTATATGAATTCTCTATAATATTGCACCTTCCATTGATCAAAGTTTCAAAATAAACAACACATAACTGGGTAGAAAAAAAAAACACAATCCATTAAAACAAAGCATACCTACTATGTCTTCGACAAACTCCTATAAAGATAGGAGGCGATTCCTATTTCTCTCGGATCGAAGTGTTTTTGTGAACCCAACTATACGTGAAGCGGTTTTTGGTCCTCATATTTCTGAATTATTTAATTTTTTTTGACGAATAATTCTCGAAATCTTGTTTAATATGCAAAAATATAAACCTACAACCCTTGCTTCTACTCGACACCCGGAATAATTTTTAGAGTACAATGGACTTAGCCACGTCCCAACAATCTCACACTACAACTCTACAAGTAAGATCATTCTAACTTCTATTGTTCGTGTGCTATGTTGCTTCTAACACCAAATARTAGTACAAATTTATCCAAATCTAGTAACTAATGACAAATACAAAAAACCAATTTTAAGGAATGAATAACAAAGTGGATTACCTTTGTTTTCTAGTGATAAACTAATCACTTAATCCATTTTTTTTTTACTGCGGTAATTAGATTAGAGAGGATGACACAAAGAACATCTAGGGAAGTGGGAAAGGACCAACTTTAGAAACCCAGAAAATCCCAGTTTAATTCCTACTGTATTTTATTTTTAATTTTTTTTTACATCTAATCTTCAACACCCAAGCAAAGAATATCAAAAAAAAAAAAAAAAGGACCATATTTTGTAATTGCATAAAAAAATAAGCACATAAAAGCTAAAGTTTTGCAGTCTATGTATTGGAGACTGGAAACACAACCCCACGCTCATTCTCTCTCCTCCATCCACTCTTATGTTTAAATCTCAAAATAATCATAATGTTTTCATATCATTTCAAAACATTATTATAAAATTAAAATATAACATGTTTTGATCATAACACCCATGTATTAATACCTCACACATGGTCCTTTAACTCCTAACATTATACAATTGGTTTGCATTTGCTGCTGGTATTTAATAACACCCATTTTTCCCTCTTCAAAAACCAAGAAAAATAAAGAAAAATAAAAGAGAGTAGTGCAGTGGAATAGAAGCAAGTATTCATTTTGTTTGTCATTCTTAATCTTGGAAATGGTGTTTTAAACATTGTTTTATGATACCCATTTTGTTTTCTTTTGATCAATACAAATTTCTTGGTGAAATTTTACTCTGGAATATGGTGTTAGGTGTACTTGTATTGGAGAAACAAAAGAAAGAAGAAGACCATTTTTTGAACACAATAACAACAAGACAACATCAATGCAGCAAAGAAGAAGAAGAAGCGACGAAAAATAGYGGAAAAAACAGCGCTTTTAATAGCAGTAACACTTGTTCTTCTTCTTCTTCTTCAAGTAGCATGGAATTCAGCTACTTGTTGAAGTTATCCTCGACGTTTGTTGTCATCTTCTTCCTTGTGTCTTCTTCTCTGTTATCCCCTGTTCTTTCTTCCTCGGAACGCGGCGTTGCGAGTAAGTCGGCCAATGAAACGCAGAGTTTTCGCCCTGGTTATGAATCTCAGAGGTTAAGAAGAATCAGACAGCATTTGAAGAAGATCAATAAAACTCCTCTTAAAACTATTCAAGTATGTTTCTTTGTTATTCCTTCTGTTTTTCTCTGTTTTTTTTTTTTGTCAACATTGTTGTCTTTTATGTGTCCAATCTTTTCACCCCTTTGCCATGCTAGTGGTAAAAATGCATGCGCGTTACTCCCTCCGTCTTTTTCTACTTGCCAATCGTAAAAAGGAAAAAAATCGRATATTATTTGGTCAAATGTAGAAGTATTTAGAAACGGAGGGAGTATTAATTTGAAACTTCACTTATGTACTCATATTTGAACAAGTAATGTGATAATTAATTTGAGACGAAGAGCATGTAAATGGTACCACCGACGAATCACAYCCATTTTCCTCTCTTCATTTGTGATTACAAATTATTTTACTAATGAATACCAGACGAGTAGGCACGAATGCACAACCAGTTGTACAATACAAATTTTCCGAAGACGGACATATTTTGAATTTGTTACACTTACTTGTTTTCCTTGTTCATGTTATACAGAGCTTAGATGGTGATCTTATAGATTGTGTGTTAGCACATCAACAAGCAGCATTTGATCACCCAATGTTAAAAGGTCAAAAACCATTGGTAAGTAACATGTTTTTTTTAACATATCAAAAAATCAAACAAAAAGAATCATCAATCTTATTTATTTTCTTCCCCTCATAATATTTTCTAGAAATTAAAAATTGTTGATTTTGTGATTTTATTTTTTTTTTAGGATCCACCAGAGAGGCCAAATGAGCATGAGAGAGAAGGGAGAAGAAATGCAGTTGATGAAAGCTTTCAATTATGGCATCTAACAGGAGAAGCATGCCCAGAAGGCACAATCCCAGTTAGAAGAACTAATGAAGATGATATGATGAGAGTTAGTTCTGTTAGAAGATTTGGTAGGAAACCCAGAAAATTTGTTAGAAGAGATTCTACCGGCAATGATCATGAGGTAATTTATTTTTYCSKTYSKTWRSYTTTKSCYTTTAATTTTGCTTGACCCCTYCGAACAYATTTTAAAAACTCGCGTTAAAGGGTAATTCTATATGGTAYCATTTCACGAGTACTCCTTAAGRGTGTTTGGTTAATTTTCGCCGGTGTATGATTACGAGTCGTTTTTGTTWAATAAAATAGTGGTGAATGGGGGAGTAAAAGAGGAAAGAAAAGGCAAAGTGCTTGAGTTAGTCCATCATTGTAACCATAAGGGTGATAGTGAACACAAGGCAAAGGGGTCAAAAGACACTGAAAAAGAGCTCATTAAAGTTTTCATCTTGTCCCTCTTTTTTTTTCATATTGCAATTTAGAATATATAACATTTAATCTCTATTTCATTGATGTAGCATTATAATAAGCTATGATTACCTTAGGTGGTAGCAACATTTTTGTTGCACAAATTGGAATTTGAATTAGATTGTGCCAAAACTTGAATGTTAAGTATGATCATTTGACATCACACAAAAAACTTCAATTTGCAATTAATGGTTATATATATTTCCAATCATTTGCATATATAGTGGAGTAAATTAAGCATGAGTTTTTANTTTTTTTTTAGGATCCACCAGAGAGGCCAAATGAGCATGAGAGAGAAGGGAGAAGAAATGCAGTTGATGAAAGCTTTCAATTATGGCATCTAACAGGAGAAGCATGCCCAGAAGGCACAATCCCAGTTAGAAGAACTAATGAAGATGATATGATGAGAGTTAGTTCTGTTAGAAGATTTGGTAGGAAACCCAGAAAATTTGTTAGAAGAGATTCTACCGGCAATGATCATGAGGTAATTTATTTTTYCSKTYSKTWRSYTTTKSCYTTWAWTTTKSYTKRMYCCCTYCGAACAYATTTTAAAAACTCGCGTTAAAGGGTAATTCTATATGGTAYCATTTCACGAGTACTYCTTAAGRGTGTTTGGTTAATTTTCGCCGGTGTATGATTACGAGTCGTTTTTGTTWAATAAAATAGTGGTGAATGGGGGAGTAAAAGAGGAAAGAAAAGGCAAAGTGCTTGAGTTAGTCCATCATTGTAACCATAAGGGTGATAGTGAACACAAGGCAAAGGGGTCAAAAGACACTGAAAAAGAGCTCATTAAAGTTTTCATCTTGTCCCTCTTTTTTTTTCATATTGCAATTTAGAATATATAACATTTAATCTCTATTTCATTGATGTAGCATTATAAGCTATGATTACCTTAGGTGGTAGCAACATTTTTGTTGCACAAATTGGAATTTGAATTAGATTGTGCCAAAACTTGAATGTTAAGTATGATCATTTGACATCACACAAAAAACTTCAATTTGCAATTAATGGTTATATATATTTCCAATCATTTGCATATATAGTGGAGTAAATTAAGCATGAGTTTTTATATGGTCTAGCATTATATGCACGACATACGCGTATGTGCACATCCATCCAATAAAAACCACTCTGCCTTGTTTCGTCAATAGAACATATATAGACAATGTTTCTTCAACTTATTTTTTAAGATGGATACGAATAAGTTGAGGAAAACAAACTCGCATGATAGAATCTTGCTTATACCAGGGTACGAATTGTCGAATTCAATTTTTTTAAAACATGTCTTGACTGTTGACTACATACAAGTATACAACTGTGTCATATCTTATCAACTCAAAAAAAAAAAGAAAAATTAGTAGTTTGTAGTAAAAACAAAAAGAAGAGACGAGCAGAAAGAAAGGAAGAAGAAAGCATTAATGCAATATCAGAAATGTTGGTAAGACAGATTTGAGAAAAAACTCAGTGTCTGACTTTTATGACTGGAAAACTAAAGAAGAGAAATATTTATGGTAGTTGGTTGTTCTCTTAATTAATTTTCTCATTTAATACTTTGATAGGTTGCTTCTTGTAGTAATTCCTCACTCTCATGATTTTCTTCATTTAGTGTGGTTTTTTCATACTTGTCTCTTCTACATTGACTTCCTTGTTCTTTCTTCAACTAGTTATATATGGTGATCGAATAAGAAACACGTATAATAGGGAACTGATTTTGGCACTCCAAGTGAGCAAGACATACTATGCCCTCGTATTCAAATTGACTAGGTTTTTGGCCGTTAGAGCTAAATGAGTATATATATAGTAGCTTCGACTATTAAAACAAACAACAAAGCGTTTGAAACTTCGAATGCATGCTGACACGTGACTTTACCATGCATCTCTAAATACCGCCTTATTTTTTTGATCGACAGCATGCATGGGAATGTATCTGGACAGCATATTATGGAGCAAAGGCGAGTTCATGTGTGGCACTAGATACTAACCCATATGAGTTCAGCTTTTATCACAATGTGGGTCATTTCTGGCTCATTTGGTGAGACTAACACAACGAAGTGGGTGACAGTGTAATCAATGATAAACATTTTTTTTTTTGTTTTGTGCCATGGCACAAGAGGTAAATATACATGGGGAGGGAATCGAGGTATTCGAACCTTTTGACCTCATGATCAAAGGGGAATTGGAGCACTGTTATATTTCATGCATGTTCGCTTTATGAAATTTTTTTTTGATATATACAGTCCTCACATCTATCACTGCATTTTCAGTAATTGTAACTTTAATGGTTTATATGTTGGAATTTATTGCTGACTATTACTCACTCACACCTTTCCATATTACTATAGCAGCATTTGTGTTTTTGGTGATTTTTTTGCTTAATGTTTTCTGTTTTCAGTTAGGCCCTGACTTTATGGGGAAATTATCCTAGGTTTCTTCACTTATTGGACTGAAGGTACCCCCTTACACACATGTTTGTTGTTAGTAATCTCTATCAATACGCAGACTTTAGAAAAAGAAACGGTAACTCCCACCATAAGAGTTGTTAGAACATTCATGTTATTTTAATGTTCCGTCAGTAGTGGTTGTCAACCCCGGTAGATAGATGTAGCAATGTCCATTTTGTGACATTCTACTTTTGATATCGCAGATAGTGGCTTACAAGCCAGGGTGCTACATACCTGCTGTGTTCTGGCTTTGTTCAAACTAAACACAAGATTGCAATTGGAGCAGCAAATTTCAACCACTTCATCATAAGAGAGGACAGATTATATCAGCTTGTTGATATGGAAGTAAATCTTCATCACATTCAACATTTTCCGTCGAATCGAAATTCATACTAGGTTAATTACCCATAATTACCGGGGGATGACTTGTTCATCTTTAAGAACTTAGGACAAGTTTTTGTCATTTTTTGCTTAACAGAATTTTAATATCTTCAAACTGATGAAACACTTTCTAAGACATTCTTTTGGCATAGTAGTACTATTGATCCTTAGTAACTTGAGCATTATATTTATGACGCTACAAAATTAACACATGTGTTTGTACTGTTTACATCCCATTCATTAAAGTGAAGCACAACATTTGTGATCTAATTCGACTACTCTCCGTTGCATCGCGAAAAAGTATGTTTATCCACATTATCGAAAATTTTATTTCAAGACTAGGTTTAGTAAATTGATTCCGAGTGTGAAAGAGATATAAAGGTAAAGTGAGGACGAGGGAGTGGTTAAAAAAAGTTGTGTGGTAAACTAACAAGAACCATGGCAGGACCAAATCCACAATGATGCAACATGCCCACTATTAAACCTGTTTTCCATACAAGAACAATGATTGAAGTTTTACTCATTTACAGAACTTATCAATGTGGCACAAACAAACATGCATAAATTAAACTTCCATTTTTATTTCTTTCTTTTTTTCTTTTTTTTTTTACTTGATTAGGGTAATTATATTATTTCAACATTTGAAATTCTGTTTTTGAGAACAACATAAATCTTCCGACCAAAAAAAAAAAAAATTTCTTTGCTTCGAATTATTGCACGCGTGCACTAGGATAATTTTGTAGTTTCTAATTTTATTTTTTTAAAATTTTTTTTTTAATTCAACTTTGCAGATTCTATTCTCGTTTCATACTTCTTCTTTTTACATGTAAAGTTAGCAAAGAATATTTCGGTACAAAGTCACAATTACTAATCCGTACTAAAACAACACAAAGTGTCGTCAAAATTATTCCCTTACCTTTTGCTAAAGTATGAAATTTTCCGAGTTCAGTGTAATGATGCGAATCGTCAATTAGTTTAGTTGGATATTTTTGGGTGACACTCCAAGTTTAATCGAATCCTTGTATTTGAATCGATCGTATATTAGAAGTGATAGGTAATTAGGAGGTTTCCAATAGTTTTGGGATTTTCTTAATAGCCTTGATTTTAAGATTCGATTTGATCTTATAATAACACCGAGTAACTAACCAGATAAGGTACTCGCAGTTGATTTTCTTTATAGTCTTACATATCATGGTAATTATAGTACAAAGTATAATACACGAATACAAATGTGTTAAACGCTTGTAATTTTTAAAAATCCACCATAATAACACGAATTAATGTTAAATTTTTCTATAATGTTTATTATTTTAAGGTACATAGTAGCTCAGTTCGAGGCCTTACCAAACAATCAACTTAATTTAATTTATAGTATAACCTGCCAACGTAGTTTGTACGGCGCAATCACCTCTATGTTCTTCCCCAATTTGCCTAGTTTTGTTACGACCCATGGCTAATTAATTAATAAGCATGATCATGATATAATCGTATACGCCTTATTTTTAAGTTCAGTCCAAAATAACGGTCCTTAATCCAATAGTTTTATGAATGAAAATTGTGGTTCGAATGTATGTGAAGTTTGTAACGATTTATATTTTTTTCCAATGTAGGATCCAAAGCATGGGAATTGGTGGCTCGAGTTTGGATCAGGTGTCTTGGTCGGGTACTGGCCATCATTCTTGTTCACCCACCTACGCGACCATGCAAGCATGGTTCAATTCGGAGGGGAAGTGGTGAATTCGAGGGCAAGTGGTTTCCACACTTCAACGCAAATGGGAAGTGGTCATTTCGCGGGAGAAGGGTTTGGAAAGGCCTCATATTTTCGAAATTTGCAAATAGTAGATTGGGGAAATAGCTTAATTCCATTATCAAACCTCAAAGTTTTGGCTGATCATCCAAATTGCTATGATATTAAAGGTGGGATTAATAAGGTTTGGGGTAATTATTTTTATTATGGAGGGCCRGGAAGAAATGTTAGGTGTACTTAGCATAAAATTAAAGGGCACATTAGTCTAAAATTTTATTATTCTATTTTTTGGGTGCCTTAATTAATTAGCTTAAGGGTTGGTCAAAATTGTGCATGGGGGTTTTTGGGCTATTTTATAGTTTTTTTTTTTGGTTATAAAATTTTGATTATTAGTTTAAGAGGTGATCAATTAATCACACTCCTTTTAGAAAGTCTTTGTGTAAATTTTATCTCGGAAAGGAAAAAGTGAATATAGTATCGTTTTTATTATTCTCTCTCTTCTTTTTTCAATTTCTTCTTACATAATTCATTTTCATTATTAGATTCTATGAAAAATATTATTCACTGTTCTAAAATGAAAAGAAAAAATTCAATGATGAACGGGGTTGGAGTAGACTGCGTGTTCGATCTCCCGTRACAACAATTGAAGGGGGCAAACCTAACCATCGAAAACTCACCCCGAATCTAGATCAGCACTAAGGATGATTGCATTCATATGGAGTACTGTTCGAGAGGTAGGAATTGAATCAGTGAAGCCTGAAAAAGATAATCATTGATCATCATTCATAAAAAAAATATACACTATGACACTTGAAAAGTAGATGAATGGCATATTCCTTCACTCAATCACTCCTTCCTATATTACCACGTAGTCCCAACACAATCATATCAGAGTACTTTAATAGCTTGAACATGCCATGCATGTCTCATTACTTGGAATTGTGTGATTAATTTTAATCTTTTCGTATTTTATTAAGGGATCATGTTGGCCATAATGCATATTTAATCATGATTAAGGGTTAGGGGTTAGGGTAAGTTTACTGTAATTCGTATAGTACGTTTATTACAAAGTTTAAAAATGTGGTGTTCGAAACTTACCTGATGATCAAATTTTATTCACATCATTGCTCTCGTGATTTCTTCTACACAAAATCCTATCAATGTACGACATTAAGTGTGTAGTGTTTAAGTATAGACCAACCCCTCGAGGCCTCGATCTCATTATTTCGACAAATTGATAAGCCTTTCATTAGCCATGCATGCTTAATTCGAGCTTACGTACAACTTTAATTTACAGGTTGCTTATCGTTATGACAAAAACTAACGAGTGTCCCGAGGCGTTAGATAAGATAATAACTAAATTAGGATAAGGTTGTTGCAAGGATCTAAATTAAAGAAGGCAAGCTCTAATTAGAGACATATTTAAGAGGCTTGCAATAAATGCAAAGTAGTAATTAATAGGGGAAGCATATTGACAGCAAAATTATCGCAATACCATGATGGATCTAAGCAAGTGATCATCATAACTAACTGAGCATACATAAGATCGAGTGAATGAATTTAAAATGAATCATTTAATAATTGATTTTAATACTAACATTTTTCAACCTTTTTTTTTTTATTATTATGTTTTTGATAATTCTAAAAATTTTATTTATTGACAAGTAAAAATGTAAGAATAATTCTGTGGGGATTTAAACAACAAAGACATGCAAGAATTCAATGTTCCACGAAGTGAATGATTACACAGGCAAAAAAAAGGACTTCTATCTTGTTTTCAAGATAATAGCATGAAAGGCTGATTAATTTTACTTGCATTCAGTGGGGAGAAATAATATGTATTTTTGGTTAAACATTTTTATTACAATTGTTTATTTAATATTTGTGTTTAAGCTATTGCTCAATTATTAATGTAATACTCTATCCTATATTCTAGCTAATTTATCTTTCAGATTAAATATTTTTTGTTGTAAAAACATTCAAGCGAAATAAGTTTTAGAGAATGCAACGAGCTAAGAAGTATTTTTAGGGTTTGTGCAAAATTAAATTTTCAATACAAGTCGACTTAGGGCCTGTTTACTTAGGCTTATTTCAGTTCAGTTCAGTTCAGCTCGCATTCAGTTCAGTTCAGGTTCTTAACCCAATTTTTCTCTCATAAAATATTAATTCAGTGATTTTCAATTATGTAACAGTACTTAATTAAATTTTTAAAAGTTTTAAAAGTGTTTATAGAAGAATCTTTTTATTATTTTACATTTTATAATTATGTTTTAAGTGTTACATTTCAGAAAATAGACAATCGAATTAAATTACACATTTATTACATTGGAACCTTCTTTTAACCTATTATTCAATAACATACAAAGAGCAAATTTAGAGAATAGGAATTATAGAATTATGATTATGACAATAAAATTTGGACAACACTCAAAGGAATATGGACCCACATATGGGATCTTTTGACTTGAAGGCAGTTGTTAAAGATGATGTTTGTATATTCTCTGCAACATCGAAGCTCGTTTAAAGTCACTTCATTAAACAAACAACACACAAAATAAATAGAAAATAAAGCGGTAGTTACTTCCATGATATATATTCTACTTGACTGCGATTCATCTATGTAGTCAAGCCGACACACTTCCATGAATGAGAGTCACCAATCAAGATCCGACTACTCCCCACACTTATTCTGAAATTTTTATCAATCAACCAAAAGTCAACTTAATGCTTAGGGGATGGTGAGGTTAAGAAGTTAATGCAGATTTTTAAGCATTATTTGGTTGCTAATTTTTTGCAATAGATTACAAGAATTAGGATCAACTAAATTTTCGGGATGATGATTTCGTAATTCATCAATTTTTTGAAATACACCTAATTGCACATGCAAACGGATGACTTGATAGGCAAAAGTGGTTTGAAGTGATCCAAAGGGTTGTAAATCTTATAGGGTTAACGTAATGTGATTCTTCGATAATCTATAATTTTGAGTTCGGAATTAATATATATCCTTCTCCTAAATGCTACTTTCTTATTTGTGATTTTCACACGAAAGATATGATAGAATATTGAAACTCGGTCTAAATTAAAAATAATATTGGAGAATAAATGTAACTTTGCCATACGTGTCTTTTTCAGGATCAAAAGGATCATCTGGTAAGTCTTTGGTCTTCGTTTTTTTTTTTCTTTTGGTTCCACTTCTCCTTAGCTAGTGGTAGCATCTTAAGCTCTTTTCGGTAATGAGGTTTATTATACAATTTATCTAGAATTCATACAAGGTTTTCTAAAGTTCTAATGAAGAGATAATTTACAGATTCATTAATATATTGATGACACTTTCTCTAGCATTACTTCTATTTAGCCTGCATATGGATTATTATCAATTAGGCTTTACTTCAGTCATTTATGAACATTATCATTCCTGTCTTTTCTCGCATTTGGCCTCTCTAAGGTCACAATGCCCTTATCATATACATTTATCTTTTTGGATGTAATTTCTTTTTTGTTATCAGATGTCGCCATAATACAATTTTGGAGAGAAAATCTTAGTTTGTTGTTTTAACTCTTTAACTTATCTTTTTTTAAAAAAAATAATTATACCTCAAAGTTAAGCATAGAAATAAAAAGTTAAAAAAAAAAAAACTAAACTTTCAAGGATAAGTCAAAAAATTAAAAGTTCTTTCTCTGGACATATAAATAAAAAATGAAAAAGTAAAATAACCCTGAGAGGTGACAACTTGATTAACACAGAATTCATATTCACACTAATCATTTAATCAAATTCGATCCCCAAAAACTCTAAAAAAAGGGGGAAAATACAATCAAAATGTGCCCAATCTAAAGTATTGTTGTGTTTCTCTTTGTTTTACTTGATAATGGAATTTTATGTTCTTCGTTTTAACTTCCACTTTCCAAAAATGCAAGTATTGAAACAGATAAAAGAGGAGAGAAAGTTATTTGGTTAGGTTGTGCCTGCCTTTTTTCTCAAAGGATAGCGACAACATACTAGGTCATGCAATCAAGACAGGACATATTCAAACGTTCCGATGCAATTAAGCAACAACAAATTCGAACAATTGTCAAGGAAAACTCATTCTGCTGAAACCACATCAAGCAACTTCTTACATTCGTCATTCACCTCTACATTTTCCATTTTCAAACGCCGACTCATGGGGGGACTAGTCCTTCCTGCAGCTGCGTACGTTCTTATCAATGGTTCAAACACCTCTGGCCCCAAGTTATCCAGGGTTTCCTTCAGAAGCTCCACRAAACCTTCAGCCCCGTCAACATCCTTGTTTTGTTCAAATAGTTGCATAATTGCACTGATTACCTCRGCACGTGGGACCCACTTGGCTCCGTTTCCCCTGCCTGTGGCAATCGCGCTTTCCACACATTTAACCGCTGCCTCGACTTCGCCTTTCTTTAAGTGATGATCTARAAAGATCTCCCAAGTTTTTGCATTAGGCTTAGCCCCTTTTGATCTAGCTCTCTCTTTGAGGTCTTTAGCCTTCTTGAAATCATCTTTGATGTAAGCTTCAATAAGYGTGTTCACAATTCGAATGTCATAATTTATACAATCAGATTCCCACTCCTTGAAGCATTTCTCAGCACCTGGCATATCATTCAAGGTGACCAGTACATGAATCATGTTCAAGCAAGCAACATTGGGAATTTTAGGGAACTTGAGCCTCAAAGAGCGCCAGACACGATAAACCTCTTGCAAATTACCGGTTCTACCATATAAAGTAATGAGGAAATTGTATGGAGAAAGGTCATTAGAAGTGTTCCGCTTCTCAAGCTCCTTAAGAGCAWTGTCAGCCTTGTCAGACATACCCGCATCAAGATAGATTGATGCCAAATTGCTGTATGTTGTCCAATCTTCAACCACTCTGCCATCCCGCTTCATCTCATCTAAAACCCTCTCTACCCCGTAAATATCTTTTTCAGCTGCCAAAGCTCTCATCCAAATATTATATGTGCATACCTGAAGCATGATATCAGCAGATTTCATTTCTTGTGCCAGAGCAGGTACTTTTTCAGGTTGACCAATTTTTGTGTACATAGACATCAAGCTATTGTAAGACATGGCTGTAATAGGGAGGCCAAGTTCCTTCATTTTTTCCATAAGTGCTTTAGCTTTGTCAGAGATCAGCTCTTTGCAATAACAATTGAGGAGGGAACCATAGCACTCGATACCTTTTGATGATTCAGGAAGATCAATAAAATAATTCTCAGCCGCAGCAATTCCATGAGTCTTGGCAATCAGATCAAGGTGGATGGCTTGGTCACTTATTGTCATGTTTATGCCCCTTCGAGCCATGGTGTCTGAAAGCTGCACAAAGACTTGCCACATCAATTTACTACTTCGAAGTTYGAAGGATAGTGGCTACAAAATATTTTGACGGGGATGTAAATCCTACAAATGTCAAGTTACCAGAAAAAATTCAAACATTGGCAAATCCTATATACCAAGAGGCAACCAAGGGTCATAGCAATGAGTGGTAGCTCTGGTTTATTCATAGTGAAGAGGAACGGGTAGATAGCATTATGTGAAGCTCTTAACAACAGTTTCTTAAAGCGAAATTTTGTTGATGTCAGATGTTTCTCAATAGGGAATTAGAACATGGAATAACTATGGCATAAGTAATCAATAGTACATGGTCTACATTTTTTGCTCAACATTATTCCAATCATATGTACATTGTTAACTTACAACCAGCCCAAGCTCACAAGTTACTACCAGTAGAGTGAATAGAAAATATTGAAAACGCTTATAGAAAAAGTAGCCAATGCCCATCAGAAGTTGATAATGAGGATCTTTTAAATTTATAAAAAAATGAAGATAATAAGGAGCTTTGGTATTGTCATATATTTACACTGAGTTTAACAAATCATATAAAGTACAATAGATGAAACTATGCAGCAATCCTAACTGCTTGGGAAAATTTATTAAAAGACACTGTGTGATTAATCCTTTGTTAACACTGCTACCTTTTGAAGTGACACATATAAATTAGACAGATTGAAGAAATAATCCCAGATGCTGTAGAGCAAGAAGGAATTCAATCGATATTTTGCATAAATATGTATCACTGGCTGAGAACTCTGGAGTGAACACAGTAAACACAAAGACTTGATTCAAATCTTGAAACAGTCGAAGGATGTCGAAGACAAAAGGGCATCAAAGCAATTAGCAGTGGTCTTAGTGTTTTCTAGAAGAAAATGAGAAATCCTCTAAACCTTGCATATCATAGCTTTATTTATAAATGATAAAAAACTCACTAAGTCCTAAGCTCCCAGTGGCCAAACAGTCTTTGAATAATTGGAATGTAAACAAGGGTCAATAATGAGGTTACAAGGCTTACAAGAGCCTAAGCAAAGGTTTGACATATAGCTAACCCGCAGTTTTAAGGTAACTGAGCTAAATCTACAGATACAAAGGAGAAACCTGAGTTGAGTGTTTTTGACAACCTAAGAAGGAACAAATTCCCAGAACTTGGCTCCATATACTCATACCCAGAGCTTATAAGCATATAGTTATTCAAATAACACACCATTGTTGAAGTGTTGAAGTATTAAGGTGAAGCCACGTTGTTTGACGATATAATCGCTTAAAACTCAAGTTGCAAGGCTCAATGCTTTGATTTGAAATGCCCAATTTCATCCAGCACACACAATAATAGTTAGCAATTTGCATTCAAAACTCAATTGGTAAATTGTGGCAAATAGGGTTGCAAAAGATTGGATTATCCAGCACTATAACCAAATCAATGTAGAAAGATGAATGTTCATTCACAGAGTTGTTTTGGTATGGAAAATTAGTTTAGGAACAGATTCAAATAAGTTTTCCGTTTCCAATTGTTGGGTATAGATATACAGCAACAAATACCGTTGTCCAAGAACACAGGGCAACAACAGTTGTTACGTCTTGTCGGCTTGTCAAACTAGTGGAAACAAATTACATTTCTTTTCTAAATCATGAATTGTTTTCTCAATTTTGTTTCTTTTACAATTCCAAAAATAAGTTAAAAGTAACACTTTTATTACCTTTCGCCTCGCTTTCATACACTCTGCCTATCATTTATTGGTGTCCATATAGAGTTTTAAAGGTTGAAACAATTTTAGACTTGCAGTTCTTCAATATTCCCTATAAATCTAGCCCTCAAAGTTTTGAAGCAATGCGGTCTAAATAGACTTGAAATAATATCGGTAACTCGATTCACTCACACTTTCCGAATATATATATATTATGTGTGTGTGCAGTAATAGCTCCTCGGGGGCGGAGCAAGAGTTGGGTGTGGCCCACTCAATTCTCAAATCGCATCAATTGGCTGTTTCAATCTGTAAGCATTAGGACATCAATTCTATTTTGCTTGTCATTACAATGATACATAGCAGAAACTAATGGCACGACGCATATAGATAACAATAAAACCAATATTATTCGCGAATCGATTCACATTTCAAGCAGAATATAGCATCAGGATGAGAAACTTAACTTGTATCTGCGCATTATCTCTACGGAGGAGGTGGGATAACTGTTAACAAGTATAAAATTACATTTTAAGCAGAAATCACAACCAATATCTTATATTCAACAAACAAATGTAGTAAACTAAGCAAAAAGTCAAAAATTTGACTCAATCCATGTTGCAAAATGCGCATTCAAAATAATCTAAGCTTCTAATCATCAAAATGATCAATCGCAACAGCTAAAAAACATAATGTGCAACACACAAGATGTGATAAATCAAGCATATTTTCTACTCAAATTCAAAATAAGGTTCGTGAGAGGCAAGCAATAATGCTTGCGTTGACGAAGCTTCTTGATAGTATCACCAACTTCCCATTTGTAAACTTTCTTACGACTCGAAAGAAACAAATTCAACTGATGACGAACACTCACTTCATCACCTCCTTCTTTGAAAAGCCAAACATACAGAGCACTTTCCAAGTGATGCTTCGATCTGTCTGCGATGTTCTTCGTTCTTCCTTTCAATGAAATCGACGCCATTTTTTCTCAGATTTTTCGAATCTGAGAATTGAAATTTGGGGAAAAATTTGTTCTTAATTTAGGGTTTTAGAGGGGTTTCGATTAGTTTGATGAGTTATGRGTTTAAACAAACGGTTACATTTTAGATGGTAAGGAAAATGGGCCAGCCCATTCTGAAATGATGGATATATCGAAGATAATCTGGGCTTATGAATATTGACCATATTCAGTCGCAAATTCTACTATGGTCCCGGGATCATGGTTTTCATCATGGTCCCGGCCAAATGTTCATTTTCGAAATTAGAAATGCTCATCTCAACATGTAAAATGTTTATATCTGAAAATGAACACTTTTATTTTCAGAAATGAACATTTCTATTTTCGGAGATAAACATTTCTAGTTTCGGAAATGAACATTTGTCCGGGACCATGATGAGGAACATGGTCCCGAGACCATAATAGATCTATTCGATGAAGGCGGGCGGGAATTGGGTTTCGGGTTGACGGGTCATGGGGCGGGGATCGCCATATGGGTATAAAATTCATACCCATCGCGGGAATGGGGATGGGTTTTAGGTGATACCCGCCCCATCCTCGCCCCGTCGTCCCAGCTGCATGATATGTACAAATATAAAATTTTATAAATTTATGATGTATTAGAATAATATAATTGTATGTATTTGAGTATTACAATTGTATTCGAGTATTGGGGCCATTGGGCTTTCTTTTGTTTTTAAGATATGTATTTTTGAGACTTTGGATATGTATTGTGGGTTTACATTAAATATGTATTATGGATTTTAAGRCCCAAATGATTGAATTTTAATTTGTTGCACAAATGGGTATTAAGTGGAGATTTGACGAGTGATTGGGCGGAGAAAAAGGGTCTTGATGGGGATGGATACCATATGAGTGATGGGTTGCGGGATGGTTTTAGGTACATAATAGGGTGCGGGAATGAGGATAAATTGTGTACGATGTCACGGGATGGTTCAGCATTAACAGATAGAGTGATCGAGAATTCGCATATCGCCCGCGCTGCTTTAGTGACCTATTTTGCATCCTAATCAATCGGGTTTTCCTTGAATAGCTAGAAAGTGAAAGCCTAACCACTGGATTATCCTCTGAACTCTCAATATAATATTTTTGTTGGATTCCATTATTATTTGGTCTTTTTGCAATGTGCGTTATTGTAATGGGAAGGTTAGATGATAGTTTTTTTTTTTCATGTTTAGAGAGTTATGATCGCAGATGGAGATCGATCTTAATTTTTGGGACTAGAATGAAATTGGTTATTTCGTTCACCTTGCAATTCCTATATAAAAATTGATGTCTATGATTCTAGTACGAAGTTAAATTGATGTCAAGCATTGGCGACTAGTGAGATTCTTTTATATTCGGGTTAAGTTCGTCATATAAATAATAAATAGTGAACATAATAGAGTCGATTATTAATTTCCCCCGCAAGCTTCAATGCACACTCAATAAAATACAGATAATGTAATATATGTTGGAAATTTTATTTCTAACAAAACTGACTACAAATCTCTAAGATGTGCTAACACACTTCCTTGATGATGATAAGTCGAGTTAAACGACATTTTAACATTATATTTTATATTGATATGTGTCATAATTTTCTCCATATTTAATCCTTTTGACTTTTATTTGTTATAATCTATTCATATTTTATCTTCTCTTGGTGTATTTTTTGTATTATTTTTGTTAGGATAGTGATGTTTTCTAACTCAAGGATTAATGAACATACACATTATAAGTGATATTTAGCATCATGAGAGTCTATGGAAACAGCTTATATTGGGGTGCAATGATTTAAATGAAGAAACGTCATGGCTTGCGAAAGTTCAGTTGACCATTCCTCACTAATTTTGCCGTCATATTCTTAAGAAATACTTATGGTTAGGAAGGTGATTCAGTTGCGTTAAAAACTAAATTCAAGATTTAACGGTAGGTACACGTTAGTTTATGTCTGAAGCCAAGATAATATCACTATAAGTGGGTCCATCAGTTCTAGTGGGCAAAACCAGCCGCCACGCGTTCTGTGTTTGTCATTGTTGGTGTACATTTCGTTTGCCAGATGGAACCCAACGGCCTATGAGTCAGTACGGCCATCTTGTTCTTATGTTATTTAAATTAGTAGGCAAGAGCCTCATTATTATAAAGCCAAGGTTAATCTTGCTTTTAGTGTTTTGTATAATGTTGTGGGCTTTATTTAGAAAAGAAGAGAAGGAGAGGAGTTAATGGGTGTTGTGGTTTCTCTGCAGTAGCACTACTCTAACTCCATTGTTTGTTCTTCGTTTCTTTTCTATTTATCAAATTGTAAGTATTCTCTAATTTTAGTATTAATATTTTGGTTTTAATTGAATTGTATACTATTGTTTATTGTTTTCTTTTGGTTCTTGGTTTTATTTCTCTAATTTGCATTTGAGTAGATTTGTTTATCTAGGATCTGGTTGAAATCCTTATGATTGTATGTTATGAATTTGATCCAAATTCCAATTTCAATAGTTGATTGTTCTATTTTGCTTAGTTGATTATTATCAATATTTGATTAGAAATATATAGTACTTATTGAATGCGATTAGATTGTTGACGAAAGTTGGCTTTTAATCGATTTTAAGAACCCCTAGAAACATAGGAAATCATCAGAAAGTAGTTGATCGGACTTGTTAGGATTTTAGATGCTATTTTAAGTCTCTAATATGTATGATCATGAAAATAGGTACGATTACTAGTTTAGGGAAGCCATTGATTGATCGAAGAATCTTTGGTACTATATAGGGGCATCTATCCTGTTGAATATTCTTGATTGGATTGGCGTATAGATTAATGAGATACATATGTTTATATTAGTGGGGATCTTAATCCTATACTAGATATTTTAGCTTCTATTAAGCTTCTTAGTTATATTTATTTTCATTCTCCTTTCATATATTTTCTGAATACATTGTAGTTTAGCGATCAAATAATAATTGAATTTTCCTGGGGGTCGACCTGACTTACCCTACTACAAAGTAAGTTGTTAAGTTAGGTAAATAGTTTATCTTTTAGGTGCAGTGCATAGCTTTCAGATATTAGATGGCATTATTGAATAATTGGTCCATAAAATAAACAAAAATAATCAAAGGTATATTTGTACAATGTCGAGTTGTTCAATTATTGTTTAATTGGTCTAGTAAACATTGGGTTTTAACTTCCATTGAATTTATAATTTTTTTTCTTCTCAAATTCTTTCCCTTCTTTTCTAAATTTTTGGTGTGTGTTCAAATTTATATTGTGTTGTATATAGGTGACCACATACCAAGAACTGTATAGTGTGTATATTATCCCAAAAGTATCCCCTAGCATACTACATTGAAGATATCTGAGTAATTCTCAAGGTAATTCCGCCTTTAAGGCACAAGAGAATAAAATATGTTTACATGTGTAATAAATTAGAAAGAGATGATTTAATAATAACAATTTATGTTTTCTTTGACGATAAAATTCAACATTGGGAGGGTTACTTCAATCACATACGAAATCTCTTTTTGGGGAAATGATGGGGTGACTAAAGCCATCTCTTGTATGGAGAGTAATGTATCAAGGAGTAATAAAAGTCAACTTGAGAAAACAAATGTGTTTAGAAGTAAAAATAAAGGGATGAAGTGGTGTGGGAGGATAAAGTGGTAATGGTGGGAAGAAAAGGGAAAATATTACACTCATTTTGGAGGCAATTACCCTCTTCCACATCAGGTAAATGGGTATTGTTACCTTCCATATTGGGGTAATAATTACCCCATTTTTTTTTTAGTCACAAAAAAATGTCAATTATTTATCCATCCACCATTTAACTCACATATTTTTCTTTTAATATTGATCAAATTTGACTTATATTATCTCTTAATACATTTACCCTCATATCAAGCGAGGTTAATGATCACCTATCATTTCCCCGAAGATATTTCGTATGTGAAAGTGTACTATAGATATGTATCCCAAGATATTAACAAATCACATAAACATTAATTAGGCCATCAAAAAAGCCCAATTAATTAATTAGGTAACCTAATTAGAGTACAATATTTATGTGATTAATAATTAAGAACGTGACAAAGTTGCAATGATTCATTGTGCTTTCCATGTTACAAACACTAACTTATTTTAATTAGGATGATTATGACACATTTAAGGACTAAAAAAAGTATGAAATTAAAGTTAGCTTACTGCCTTACTCACTTCAAATCTTTGATTATGACATGTTTTMGTCAAATATTATGAACCATCAATTTTTTAAAATAATTTATTTATATTTTATGGAACTCTTTTGACTATTCTGGAAATTTCTTGCTGCCTCGAGTAATGAAGACTTGCTTTAACGTGCACGATTTTTTTGTTTAATACTTGCGAGAAGTATCCTCATGTACTATTAAAGTAACAATTATGCACTAGCTAATTCCAAATTCATTTCATTAACTGTTCTTCCTTGCAAGAAAAAGACATTATAAACTAATAATATATATAATACTTCCTCCGTAAATGCAACACTTGAATATTTTACTTCTCGCAAATAATATCAAGTGTAGCATTTAAAACGTAACGGATAAAATAATTACGAAGTATATGATTTATATCACAAATCATACTAAAAAATAGTTAGAGTTTTAATGCCAACTATATTACTCCGTATATAGCTTTAATTCCAACTAYGAGCTGAGTATATTAAATTAGGTCATCTATCTATTTAAACATTTCAATTGGTCAACAAGTTTTGTATGTCGTGACAAACCATACTATAATACATGAGGCAACCACATTTAAATACGGAGTATTAGAATAATCTCTATTTTTCTATGCATTTGCATGTATGTGACAAATCATATGCAATTGTGTGCTAAATATGTATAAAAAACCCATATAGCAAATGAGCCCATGAACTCACAAATAGCTCCACTAATTGCAATGAAGTTCCGCACAATCTTATCATTTTTTTTTTTTCTCTATTCCTCTTTCTTTGAGTTTTTTTTGCCCCTAAAATTATATCTAATTTCAAAAGGGGCAAAAAAGATCCCTTCTTTTTTCTCTATTCCCCTCTTTTTCTCTCACCAATTTTCTTTCACAACAAATCAAAGTAAACAAAGAAAGAAATGTGAGAAAAGGGTCAAAGTTTTTGAAAATTTCTTCAACCTCAAGAACACTCAAATGTTTCATCATACACAAAATTAAAAATTAACGAAACAAAAACTTTTTTTTCTTATTTTTCGGGTGATCAATGGAGAATGAAAGGGCAGTTTGGAAAGAAAATTTAAATGAAAATAGTTCCCTCTTTCTTTTCTCCAACTAGTTTGGTTTCCTATTTGTATTGTTCGTTGAAGTTTGGTTGTTGAATTTCGTGTAAATAAGAGTTGGGGGCAAAAGCAAAAGACCACAATTTTATTTTTTCAGAATTGTTGTTTATTGCCACATCAAGAGAATGACAAATGGCTCTTTCCAAATAAACTCAAGAACTTGGTTTTTTGTGGCATTTGCCATTTGGATTTATTTTTAATTTGTTAGCAGCAAATTCGTGTGATTCTAATTTGTGGGGCCCCTGCATCAGCCTGCGTGAAACGAGTAGGATCATTTGATTTTTTAGTTCATTATTTTTTAACAGGTGAAGATTTTTGTTTTAGTGAACTGTAATTGGATGGATAAGTTGGTTGGTTGTTCATTTGATGCTTGGTTTATTTCTTGTAAAAGTGGGTAATTGATAATAATCATTTAAACTTCAAATTGGAGTTTTTTAAGGAGGGATTTGGATAATCTAAATATATCAAATTGATATGTGAATTTGGATTCAGGGAAAAAAAATATAGAAAATTAAACATCGCCCCATAATGTTATTATAAAGTGATTTAAAATGAAATAAAAAATTGAATGAAAACATTAAATTACCTTATGGTCGAGTGATTTTGTCATATTTTTTAAATTTGTTTTCATTATAAAAATGTATTTTATTACTTCCGTAAATGTTTATATTTGCTTTTTATGTACCACTTAGCGTTACATATAACATTGTGCACCTGATAGCTTTTATCTTACGGTAGAGTGGCTGTGGTCATATATTATAAATTTTCAGAGGTTATAACGGTTATACTAACTGGTTTAACACAATCAATAGGTCTAGGAATTTGTTTGAATTATACTTTTTTTAAAAATAAACTTTTGTAACATATAAACCTTTTAAGTCATCCTTGCAAGAACAAAAAAAACTAAAAAGTTCTTTTTTTTTTGTAAGATTAACCATGGCCTTTTGTCGGGTTTTTTTTACGATCGAAAAACTACTTTTCGATGTTGTCCCTTCCCCGAACTCCCCGGCCATGCCCATCTAAGGTCTTCCATTATCGCGAAAAGTTGTTTGACGTCGAAATGGATTTTTTTTAAAAAAATTGTTTCATTCGTAAGAAAAAAGAAGTTTGTGATTTTCTTTTACAACAGGGTAACATTTCAAATCTTTTTTTTTACTTTGCAACATTTTTCTTAACATTTTTTTCTATTAATTATAATTTCAAAATGAAACCGTAATAAAAGTAATTAAAATAGCGTGAACCAAACATGACCATTTTTGTATTTTTTTCAAAAAAATAAATAGCAGCATCAATTCTTTTTTTTTATTTCAAATGCGTTTTTTCACATGCAATACAATGTTTGCTAGTGAATTCAAAATTTCCTGAGAAGAAAGGAAAAGACTAAAAACTTGTGGCGCAGAGAAATGATGGTGGATAAGGAGTGTTAGGTGGAAGACTTTTATGAGTGGTGAAATATTCTAGAGTAATAATGGGCTACAAGGTTTATTTCCTCCTCAATATTGTCATATTTGCATGGTTCATTTAAACAATTTTTTTAATGACGGTATTTCTTGTCATAATGGAAAGTGTTGTGTCTTTTTGCAATCGTTTAAAGCTTGGTAGTTTGAGCATTACAACCTTAAAGTCACTCATATGTTCTAGTTTTGATTCTAAATTTTCGTTCGGCTTCATGATATTATATAGGAACGAATCACAAACTTTTTTGACACTATTAAAAAAGTTGAATCTGAAAAACTATTATCATGAGCTATAATCCTCAAATAGCCCTTGACATCGTTCTTTCTTGCGACAATTTCAAATTTTCAAAAACTGGTTCCCACCGGCTAGGTCATAATATAAATGATCCTTGACAAATTTTAGCTCAAAAAAAGCTCCAACTCCCCAAATAACACTAACAAACCAAACGTAATTGTTCACAAGCGAGGTCAACAAAAAAAAGCCAATGAAATCGCCTTACATTTATCATTAGTAACGTCAATTTTGTGTGGCTATCATCATATTGAACATTGGGGCTACACGTAAAATTTTCGCAATGATTTACAAAATTTTGTTCGAAAAGCGGAAACCTAATTTCGTGTGGACTATAATCATTCGTTTTTTTCAACCTAAACAAGTATTCCTAGTTTCTTGTCTCATTTTCCTGAAAAAGACAAGGTATCCTCGTCATTTGAAATACTCCAATTTCAACTAATTCAAATGATGAATTGAAATGAAATCTATCTTGGTCAAACACCTAAAGAAATGAACGAATTACAACATGCATGTATTAATGATTTAGCAAGCAAACATGATATATGAGTGGGGAACTTGAGGCCTCGATGGCTAGTGTCTACTACTTGCAAAATTTGCACAGGCAACAATAGATAAAGCCATAGCATAAATTACCAACATATTATAATTGTATAAATATTCTGTATACGGGAATACGGGATACAGCTTATACCAAATACGGTATAATAGCATGATACAGCTATGTATACATACAGAAAATAAATACTCCTATAATGGCGTTGGAATTCGGTATTCCCTAAAATATTCCACTTCTATTATCCTTCCATTTGACATTGGCTGCATTGGCCCACATTACTCACATATTTAGTGAACGGATCAAAAATTTCAACTGATAGTGCAAAATACATTTAATTTTATACCCGTTTGAATAATCGGATAATAGTTTAGTTTAATTTGATTCAATTTTTTTTTCTCATAAACATTAATTTCAATTAAATTATTTTTAATTTAAGTCAATCAATATAGTAATTTACTGCCGTAACAAAAATTAAAAATAATAACAATTAATGGAATTTTATCTCCCTTAATTTGCGACTCAAACACTTGATAGTTTTTATATTTCGAATTATTTTATCCACAACCGAATAAGAATCAATTCAATGATAGGCCTTATTCGTGATTAGGTAAATAACATAATAATAAACATAATAATAAAACAAGTATATATAAAAGAGTAAGTAGGTAACATCATAGCATAGCCCAATAATTGGAGCAACTTTAATTAATTAATTATTAATAAATACATGTTTGCTAATAACTCTTGTATTATATATTATTGTTACAACTTACATACTCTTCATGTGCGTCAATTCATTAGTTTGTTGCATGAAATGATTCCTCAAGCTTGCCTAGCTTATTATATAACTGATAACTACCTTAATTGCGTAACATTTAACTTACTTGAATTGTCACCCAGCTATTAGATTTTGATAGTTAAATCGTAATTATGATCAAGTAAGTTATCGATTATTCTAAGTTTGTAAAATCGTAAATACCAACAAGAGTTGGCTCAAGTGGTAAGCAACTTTGATGTCCGCTTAAGAGAGGCATCGAGTTTCCGAACTTCACTGTATGCAGAAACTCTTGTTAGGAGACTAGCCCATAAGCCAGTGTACACCCGAATCGAACTCCGAATGTAGTCGGCAGCTAAGCTCTGGTGAAACGGGTAGACAAACCTAAAAAAAAAAAATCAATGCAACCTTGAATAATTCAATTAAACCTTCTAAACCTAAACGGTTTGATCAAGCATGGAAATTGAAACCAACAAAGTTTATATATGTAATCCCAATTGTATATTGCGGTGGTATTTTTTTAGATTCTAAGAAGGCCACAATACAGTTGAATGTACTAGTTGATGGTTCACACACCTTAATATGCTAGGAGCCTTAGGAGTAAGAAACAGAAAGTTCGTTTTTAAGCAAATCCACCATATCCTGGCCTTCGGTGTGTTTAGATAGCGTATTAAGGACGGCAGATAAGAATAGATCTTCAAAATTCGCTTCTATTAAATTCTAATAAAGCTAATTAGATGAGCTTTCTAAAAAAAAAGCTTAATTAGATGAAGAATCGATACAAATAGGTTAATTAGCTTTCTTTTTAATTTACTATTCTATATTTAAGTTTTATATTAGCCTTAAACCTTGTACTTTTCATTTACACGACGTAATTAAATGCCAAAAAGGTATGTAACACGCTGACGACCCCACACTGGGTTGGGCCAACCGTGTCCACACAGGACATCCTAGACTGATATCTTAACCCCACAGTTAACACAGTCTTTCGGCGTATTTTTGACGCTCAACTCACTCTTAAATGGGCGACAGTATCTTAGCAATGAGCTCCCTAAAAAGAAGATGCTCTTGATGACATGAGTAACTTACAATCTTCCTTAAACCAATCTCGTGGGTGTTACAAGGTTCCTAATCTCTCTAGCTCTCGAGCTCACTCAACATGGTAATCTAGCTTTCTCGGACTCTCTTTCTCACCCTATATATGTACCAAGACACTATTAATTAATAGCGTGAATCAAACTTCAACGTATAAATTAATACGGTAGTGTAATTATTCAGCGGTTACCTACACCATTCCAAATTGAACCACGACAATTGAGGGCTACTCTAATGGATTGATGGAATTGCTTTTCTTTACATATAATAAATTACTCTTCAATTCTAATACGTAGTAGTTTAAAAAAAAGGTAAGGATTATTAAAAGAACAAATAAATGAGATTTAATTTTTTGAATTAATTATTTATGTACATATTGAATTAAGGTTATTTTGATACACAAAATTAGATTACTTTAAAACAAACGAAATTAATGCA
>SNQN01005811.1:0-42271 GCA_008642245.1 Bassia scoparia
AATTATCTCAATGTGTATATAGATCAAGGAATGTATGTGTGGTGATATGAAGTACAAGTGTGAATCACGCAAGTTTAGGGACGTGCGTTGAATAAACGCTGCTTGTGTCGCGTCTCGAATGAAGCAAGCGCACGTATTTATGAGCATGAGGAGGGGGAAATACAAGAGCCTAATTAATCACGCGCATCTATCGCGGTGGCAACTTGCATATTACGTAGGTGAGGATCAGTTATACCGCTCAAGGCCCTAGCGTATATAACACGCATCGAGCTAGTTTAAGTATCTGCGCGTTATTTTTTGATTCCTCCGATTTTATTTCAAGATTTTGCCTTGATACAACGCACCTAGACACCGCTTGCTTTCCAAGCAAGGAGTTTCTAGATGTTTAAGAAGGTTCAACGTAGTTTCCGGGGTTTTTTTTTGTGTATTTTAAATTAATGTTGTTCGTAAATATTTGCAAAATTCATAGAAAATCAAGCAAAAATCAGTAAAAAATAATCTATAAAATACTGGTGAAGATCGCTTTGCATGAAAAGATGTTAGGTGATAATGCAATATATGATTAATACTTAACTGCTTGTGTTTTGAAAACTACGGACAATCATTCGCATGAGAATGAGTAGGGGCTTCTAGTTTGTGGTGGGGGTAGCTGGAAGGAGGGGGCCATGCGCCTATTTTTCTCTCTTTACATCGATCTACTAAATGCCATAATAGCAAGGCAGTCGACCTAAACATGAACGCTCCCTTTTCTACCCCTTGTTGATCTAGGCTGACTATCCTCATTTGAAGGCAAATAGGACAATGGGAATTTTTAGCACTGTCTCAAATATAGTGGGCAGGGATGACGACTTCCTTACTCCTGTTTTCGATTATTATATGTTGATCAAAATCCTCAATGCAACTCACTTTAAATGATGGAAAATATATGAAGAATTCATCTTTTTAACACCTCCCTAAAAAATAGTTGGTTGGGTCCAATATAATGTGATGAATTGAATCCTCTTACAGATTCATCAATATGAGTGTTATTGAACTCAATCAAAAACCAAAGATTACACGGTAAACTAACGTCATCAATCACGGTATTAGGCAACAAACAGTATAACAAGGAAAATGAGAAAGAAAAAAAATTTAAAATAACAAGTGTGATGAGGATAATGTGGCATGGCATTGTTAGATGACACTGAAACATAAAACAGTGTCATAGAGTAACCAAGCCTTTTTGGCCCGCCCTTAATTCTGCGTATAATACTGATTTTGGTTTTGACTATATTCTTATATATAAATTGCATTTTCATTTCATAAACCACAAACAAAATCAAACAGCTTTCCATTCTCTCATAAAAGGCAAATCAGAAGAGCAAGACAATATTTTTGCAAGTAAAATTCAGCTTTCAACCTTTTTTCTTTCTCTAGTACCTCAATCCAAAACCATAAAATTTTCTCTCTTCCTCTTTCAATTTAGTGCAACATTCACAATAATCGTTGTACCTGTTCTAAATTGGGTGTTAGCATTATGAGCAAGGTGATTAAAAGAAAATATTCCGTCCGGTCGACATTCGATTTGGAATATCGGTTATTATTACGCGATCTGGTTTTTAATGTTTCGAAGATTACGGATTGTATGTACATACCGAAAAATATCAATGGGATTCGGAAGTCATTTTCTTTGAAACTAAATAAAAATAATAATTGAAAAAATAAAAGGAGAATTAGCATAAACAATGGGGGTAAATCTCAAATATCAATTTAAATCGAAATTTCGATATTAGATCCAAATTCCCGATATTGGATCTGATTGAATCGAAAAGTTTGGTTTTTCGAATAATTAGAACGGGATTTTTCGATCCGAAAATTCAGATCATAATATCTAGTTGAACCCTGTTGTCTGGATCATTAATTTTGAACAATCATATATATGCACCACAATCTTCATCTTTTTTAGTTTTGTGTTAAAAAAAGATCGTTTTATGTAGGTTTTTAGTGATTAGTGCGGAAATTCATTGTAGAGACCAGAGGATTAGTTTGTAAATCAGACTTGAGTTCGGAGGTTTTTCTTATAGTTACTGTACTGGAGTTAATTACACTAATACGTTTGTTTGATTGAGTCGTACTTCATTTTTTTTCATAGGTCTAGTATATTAAACTCAGTAATTTAATTTGGTTTTAATACATTTTTTCCGATTTTTAAATATATTCTATGTAAAATTTTTGGAGATCTATTGCATTCCTTAGATTGTTTTGCCCTAACAAATGATTCTTTTCTTTTAAAAGACTATTTTTTTTTTCAAGTGCCAAGTGATTGGTTTTAGATTTAACATGCATTTGATTATTGTGGTGTTTAATGTAACTCTTATTATGTTTTATGGTTCAATGGTATTTAATTTTTTGAATTTATTGCGATTAAAAATTTGGAAGCTTAATCTGTGGATTTTAATGTTTTTAAAAGATTTTATTTTGTAGAGAGACAAAGTAGCTCACTCCCAGTTTGATGAGATACAAATGACAAGGGGATAAGGTGGAGCAGGATGTTGATTTATTGGAATCCCATATTTCGTCTGATAATAAGATAAGAATGAATGCATAGATAACATAAGATTCATTTATTAGAATTTCGAATAGTGTGGGGCCATAACCTTCTAATACAAGTGTTGCTCGTTGCTCAATTGTACTTATTGTCCATATACGCACATTAAACTTTCGCAAGTTTTTCGTCATTAATGAGGGAAGCGGGATAGCATTTACAAGTTTAAGGAAGGCGATGGGTATTAATAGAGCATTAGATTTATTTTCATGCACCCTATGAGTGGAGGTATTTGCATCCAGTTCGATTGCGGTGGAAGCATTTGGCCGTAATGCCTTCTCAATGACATGGCTATTGAGCTGCTATCTGACAAGGAAGTCACTTATTGGAGTGTGGTACAGCTGATCCTTTGTGTTCATTGGAAAGACAATAACATCCAATCTTATATACAATATAGCCTCTTGCTGTTCTCACTGTTGTGGATAAGGAACGCAGTGAAAGATTTTGGTGTTGAATACAATAGGTGTTCAATCTTTTTGTGACAGCACGAGTGCTATAACTTTCCAAACCCATTCAGCACTCCAAAACTAAGCACATTGAGATTCGCACTCCACTTTCTGAGAGATAAATGTTCGGAAAAAGGGTTAGTTAGAGGATGTTGTTTTGCCAAAAGTGAAAAGACCAAAAGCAGACATCTTTACCTACCTTTGTGTCGAGAAACTTTTTGTAGATTAGAGTTCTTTTAGGTCTAGTTAGATTTTTAGTTGTGTCTTGTGTCATAGGTATAGATTCTTTTAACTTTTGGTCATGGCAAGGGAGATGGATATCCAGGTGTTAATTTGGGTTTTGCTTGCGCCTAGGAAGAAGCCTTGTAAGCTGGAAGGTGTGATATTTGGGGAAAATATGTTTTGTTCAGCAGCAGAGCTTTAAATGAATTCAATTTGGAAAATGGAAGACTCTTCCAAACATGAATAAAGCTAGGAAGAAAATGCTCTTGCAGTATTCATGGGATGGGAAGTTTTATGTAATGTGAGGAGTTGGTGCTCAATACTCCATCTTTTGACATGTGGAGAAGTTTATGATATGCGAGTATACTTGGGCTGAAATACCTAATATGCTTCCTTTGATATATGTCGAGCTTTGAGGTAACCCCAAAGGTTCAATCTATAAATAGGTTCCTCGTCTTCTCAAAGTGGTAAACAAGAGTTGTATGCAGCAAAACTATGCAACTAAGACATCAAATATAATAAAGGCTCAACTCCTTGGGTTGTGGTGGGACTTTGCCTGAGAGGGCAATCTCGCTGATGGGTGGGGCTTAGATTTCGAGGATGTGGTGATAAGCTTATAGTATTAGGAGGGCCTAGGATTTGGGTGGAGGCTATGTAAGAAGACAATTCTTGGGCTCCCCTCTAAAGCCCTCAACAATGGATTGTCCCTTAGTAGAAGTTCATCGGCGAGGTTTTGTGTACAACCGTGCAATAATGGGATGTGATAATTCAATGTGGGGGGGGTTTCAGTCACATTAGGCTTCCTGTTTATGAATTAAATTGGTCCAATTGGTTGTTACCGGCTCATGCTAGATTATTTTCAGTATGCCGATATTCGTGATCATTTTTGCTTTCGCTTATTTGGTATCATTATCTGCAAAATCTTCGCTTTAGTATCTCTGGAGACATGTTGAACCATCATTCTCATTCTGTTGATGATTGTATAATTGTTTGAGCAATAATAATTTGAAGTCATATGCCAATTTTAGTCTATATAAATATAGTAGAAGTGCATAATTCTAGAATTAAGAGGTCTTTTTAATTTCCATTTTTTTCGTAACATCTACTATTTATTATTATGAACAAATAGAGAATCACTTCTCTCCTTTAGAGCTCCAGTGTGCTTGAATTTGTTTCAAGGCAAAGAATTTAAATTTATAATGCATGCATTAAGTTTTACCTTGACTTGCTTCTTGTTTCAAATTCTCATTGAATTTACTAGCTTTTAGGTCTCATAAATAAAAAAAAAAAATGTTCCTATGCCCTTTGAAGGAAAGTAAAATAAATTTAAATAAAAGGGGTATAATTTAGGCATCGATGAAAAAAATATAAATACTTAAATAAAGATTTTCAAAGAACGAATCAAGTCAAAATAAAAAATTAAATTAAGTATAAATAACATCATTGAAAATAAATTTTAAAAAAAAGAATAATTTTTTATATTTTTTTTATTTTTGGCATCTCAACCATGTTGGTTAGTAAACTTTAGCAAAACGTAATGAAATGCTATTGTTTGTTTATTTGTTTTGCGCTTTTCAAGTGAAAGTTTATTGTTAATTTAGGGAGCTGTGCCACTTTTTATAATGTAACTGATTATTTACCTGTGCAATAATTCAACAGATGTCACTTTTTGTTGAAGTTATTTTTTATATAATTGGAAGAATTGAATACAATAAGATGAAAAGTAAAAGAGTTTTCTTTTTTTAGTAGCTCTCCTGATTATTGCATTTTTTGTTGGTAAAGTCCCTCCCCCCCATGTAATTTTTTTTTAAAAAATAACCCTCACTTTACATGATTAATTGAACATAACCATTTTACTTCTAATTCTCCTTAAAACTATTTGAGGTTACTAAAATACCCTTTAATTAAACTTTTTTAAAAACTTAAATATTCCTAATGAAATCTCCAACAATAAATATGCCACACCAACACACATCGTCAAGCCAACCATCTCTTCTACACCATCCAGACCTTTACCATCACTCTCAACCACCATTAATGCCGCCAGCAACACCTCTATTATTCGACCTAAATTCCGAAATTTTTCAAATTTGGTTTTGCAATTAGGAACATAACCCAGAAATTCAAAGGTTAAAAATATCCAAATTTTGAGCGAACGTTCATAGCTTAGAAGCAAGAGCATTACTGTTTCAAATGAAAACCCGATTTATCAATCAAAACGCCAATTGTTTTCGACTCAATTGACTCTACCATAGTAATTAGTAAAAAGCTCCAGTTTTTTATTTGACTGGTGCTTTTGTCACTAAAAGCTCCAGTTATTTAAAAATTGAAGCTTTTATTATATTATAAAAAATTAGAATGTCATAAAAGCTCAGCTTTAAAAAACTGGAGCTTTTGTGAAGACGCTTCTAGCCTTTTTTCTACTAGTGACCATATTCTATAATCATCTGTTTAAACAAAATGCTAGAATTCATGTTTAAAGTTGCAATTTTTTGAGCAAGGAAATCAAATTTTCGAGCTTAAATCTAAGTTTAGAACATAAACTCGTAATAATGTGAATGTAACCCCAATTTTGAGTTCAAATCAATTTTTCAACATGAATTCTATCTAAATTGCGAGCCCACGACAACAAACCTAATCTCGAATTCAAAACTTCAATAATCAACAATCTTCTACATGAAATTTCATATTTTCAATGACCCCTCGTTTTTTTTTGTAATTTTAACTGAGGGTAAATCCGCGTCGAGGTGGTGGGTTGTTTGGTGCGAATAGGTAGTTGTTGTTGGTTTGCATGTTATCACAGTGGGTATTGTTGTTTTGGATGGTGGTGGTGGGCGTTGTTTTTGGGAAGCTGGTCTAAGATCAGTGGTTGAGAGTGGGTGGGATGAGGATAATGATTTGAAGAGAGTAATGGTAAGTAGAGAAGAGTTAGTTTTAAGTCTTATTAAACCGTGGTTAAGGGATTATGATTGATTTGGTAAAAGTAAGTTAAATTGATTATGTTCAATAAATTAGGTAAAATTGATGTTTTTTTGATAATAAAAATTGATGGCTTATCAACAGAAATGGAATAGGAGGCTACTAATAACAAAACATAAATTAAAAATGCCCATAAGAGATAAAAATAAAATGAAAAAAATGTTCACATGTTTTTTTAACATGATGATAGTTTATTTCTTTACAATTCATATTTAGATTTTATTTTTTGGGTGCTAAAGAGCTACAAGGGTGGGAATGAGATCAATCTTAAAGGATCTCTTGAAATCGGGAGAAAAATTTAAATTACGTTTTATCCCTCTCTCGCATATCTTAGATGATTTTTAAGAGGTGAGTGATCCTGTTTTATTTCGATCTTCCTCTAAGGTAATAATTAGATCAATCGTGCAATTTCTTTTTCCCCACATTTTTACAACTTCTTCTTTGCAAAAAGGGAAATAAAGACAAGGTTGAATTTTTATGGACATTTCACGTTAAAAAACATGCATAGACATTTTAAAATTTATGTTACTCGCACATTGATTAATTCTCACCTTCTAATTAAATTGTTTAATGTTATTGACATAAATGACAAAGAAAATAAATAAATAGTATTGAAAACCAATTAAGATGATAGACTGAATACTAATTACCAAGAATTGTTGCAAAAAGTGGATATCTTACAAAGGTTAATTTATCAACAATTTTTTCTTAGTGGGCAACCATCATCAAATCAATATCAATTTTGTAGATGAGCACATACAATAAAAGTTTGAATATTGGAAAAGGAGAAGATGGCTTAAAATCGAAAAAAAAACTATGAAAATTGAGTGGGTGAGAGGTAATAATTAATTAGTGTGAAAATTGTATTAAAGAATTGATAGAATGAAAAAGTGAAGGGAAGTTACTTATTACAAAAAAGTTGGCGTGAAAATAAATAAAAAAAAAAACGAAATTTGAAGAGGATTTGACACTTGGCAATTTTATTGTGTGAAAATGCAAGGAGAAGAGTTTTGGAGGGAGTTTAAGAGATGCCAAGTGTCACATGTATGTTTGGGGGGAGAGTTTTAATATAAAAGGTATAGATATCGATAGGTCCAAGGCACAAGACTTGCTCTACATACTATAGTAATGATTTTACTAAAATAAAAGTCTTAATAGATTATAACACGTCCTATCTCATAGTAATGAATTTTGATGTTATGCCAGAAGACAAAGATCTAGAAGATTCTTTGTAGGGACAAATTACTAACACTATTATTTGTGGTGTTACTCACATTTTTGGGTTTTTTCGATTTCTCATTGAGATTTTGGTGRAAAACTAAGATGATAAAGGATTTGAAGGAGYGAAACGGTTCAGGTCAAAGAGTGTTTTAAAAAATCAATGAGGAGAAGCACAAGCTTCTAGCACAAAAAGCTACCAAAGAAGGTTGTTGAGTTTGAATGAATCGTATGCTATGACATGATTGAAAGGGGACATCTAAACTTGAGATTCGACGGAAAAAGTGCGGCAAAGAGATGGAACTAGATAGTTGGTTTGGATATAGTAATTCGCAACGGAGGTGGAAGACTTGATTATTTAGGTCATTTGGGTTTGGGTTTTGGTTTGGTTCTCTATAGCAGAGTTTTATGATGTGTATTTAGTTAGATTTTYGGGTTCCTTTTATTATTAGTTTTACATTTCACTTACCAATTACATTCAATTAAATGTAATACTTTAAAAAAAATTGATATAACAAATGGGAGTTCACAAATTCGTAGGAAAATTTGGTTGAGTGACAAAAGGACACAAAAAGATAAATTGACATGTGATGAATAAGAATTGAAAGAAACAACTTTCTAAAAAAAGGAAATTTCCTCATATACCTCGGGGGTTGGCCAATAACCCATATATCCTCGTTTTCTCCGAGTTGCCTCATGTACCTTAAAGTTAGGTGTTAGTTGATATACTTTTACTCTAAATGAAATACTAGCAGCCATTTTTTTTTTAAAGATTTCTCTTCTTTTCCTTCTCTTTCATTTGTTCATCTTGGATGGCTTTGAACATGCAACAATGGCACAACCAAAATTAACACAACATAAATTTGGGCCAACCCCATGTAAACTAACATTATTATAAACAAATTAGTACTTATAACAAGGAAATTCGTCTTATTTTGGAAATAGAAAGTACTTAAAACGTCCTGTTTGGAGTAGTAGTTAACTTACTCAAACAAATGTCACTAGAATCATTTTCAAGAAATTCTGATAGGCAATACATAATCATCACTACTCCATATTAATCCATCATATCACTTTCATTATTCGATTGAATTATTTCCTTTAATAGATTTTCGTACTCTTGAATAGCAATACTTTGAGCAAGAGATCAATTGCGAATTTGCGATTCTTCTAATCTTGATACATTGGAACAAGGAGAGTCAAGAAATCCTCAAACCAGAATTCATATTGATCCCCAAAATTCCCAACCTAGATTTCGAATTCAACCCCACAAAACCCAAACACAGATTTCAAATTTGACACCTAAACCTCTTCTTCATTTTCTAGCGAAGTTCTTGTCGACTAGTGAGATCCTCGTGTCAAAAGATGAGAAGGATACTGATGTGCATCTAAGAACAAGGAATTCTCAAATCCAAGAAACACTTAAGAAACGAGTGGAACTAGAGAATAGTGGACGAGTGATGATTAAAACAGAAATACTTTAAAACTCTCGGACACACCAGGAATTTCAAAGGATCTCAACTCCGAAAGAGGACACCGTCAATGTAGTTGATCAAATAAACTAATCGACACACCAGATTAAATTCACAAGGTTTCTTGCGTAAACAAGAGAGAAAATTTGACAAAGAGTAAACTGAATTTTATTAATAATATTCGGCCCTATTTAAAATACAAAATAGTACCTAAAACTAACTAAGATATTTTAGGAAAGATCAACTAGCAGCATATAAGAAAAGTCTGATGGAAAGAGAACAATTGATTAATTTCCTTTTGCAACATCATTACTAGTTGTGTTATCATATACTTGGACTAAAAGATGGAAATAGCACATAACTCCTATTCAATAAAGTTTAAACGGAGAATAAATAAGAAAGGGGACATAGTTAGAAGTTCATGTCATCATATATGCAATGATCCAACAACAATTCTTATCTAAATAAAAATCAAATCATACAAATGAATAAGAACCCATGTTTTTTATATCGAGGAAAATGTATAATTGAAGCGATATTTGCCCCACTAGCAAAATGACAATTTTTGTAGGTCTTTTGCTCTTTCCCAAATCAAGGTCTCAATTAATGACACAAAAGGCCATATCCCGCTTATTTATTTTCCCTATTGTAGAGGTGATAATAAGGAGAGACAATGATAAGAAAGTTCTTTCTTAAATTGTTTTCATTCAGACAATGCCTCAGCTAGAGTAATGCTATATGTAGAATTTAAACCTCATCTCTTGAAGAAGCTATTAACTTTCATGACCAACATCCTTATTCCACCCTCAAAATGTTGTTGAAAGTCAAGTGGATTCCAGAAATAAGGCAAAGATAGTAGATTGTAAATGAAAGATGAATTAAACCTTATGAATTGGAACTCAGGGAAGAGTGTAGAGGCTTTGGCAGTAAAATCACCAAATTGGTTGATACCATTAGTGCATAGATACCGACTAGAGCAGAAAGGGTCTCAATAGCAAGACTTGAGCTTTTGCTACATCTTTAACATGCACTACCCCAACCAGTGGTATTCCTGAGTCTCTTGTGATCCCTGAAGTAGAATCAACCCCAATTCTCGAACCCATTCAAATCCTAATCCAGCCAAACAACAATCATAAGATTCAACTTAAACTACGAAAGACCACAGACAACAAGTTATAAACACACCCGAACAAGAAACACAAATCACTAGCACTCTAAAAAAGAGAAAATATACTAAAATAAGATCAAATAGGGTATTTTGGTCAACTTTAACAAAAATCAGCATCCAAAGAGCACCTTTCATCAGCGAAAGCAGAGTTAGAAGAAGAATGATCTTTAGAAAAGAGAATTAGTTGCAATAGCTTCAACAGTTAAAATAACAGTAGAATAACCACAAAATAGAAATAAAATTTTTAATAAACGAGATTGAAAATACACTTGTTGTTGCTTGTTGTCGTTGTTTTCGAGCTTTCTCTTTAAAAATTTCCCATTAGGGTTCTAAATTTTTTTTATCTGAAACACCAAAAAAGCAAAGAACAATCAAAGAAAAACGAGCACAAATCAACCCAAAAGACGAACAAAATCTAGAAAAATCGAACCAAAATGAATTAAATTCATACGAAAACGAAAATCAAGCAAAAATTTAAGAAAGAAACACTCGAAAGCCTCAAATCGAACAAAAAATCATACTGTGATCTAAATTTTTTTATGCATAACCAAAAGAATAAAGTCAAAAACCCTAACCCTATATTCGAACACTAAAAAAATCAACAAAAAAAACTAAATGAGAACCCTAACTTTTCAAATGAACAGGGAAGTACCTTTTAGGCCCTAAGGGTCGCACAAACCAGATCCAGCCAAAACAACGATCCAGGAACAAGTGAGAAAACCGAACAAAGAAGTACCTTTTTAGGCCCATGGGTCACAAACCACGATCTAGCAACAAGTGAGAAAAGAGATTCCATGGAAGGAATGAACGGAGAGAGAAGCAAAGAAGAGGGAGAAAGAAGGAATGAGAGAACGATTCCATAGAAGAATGAGCTATGATTTGGAATTGATAAGTTAAGCGTGGCCGGAAGGGAGAAAATCCAAAACCATCGATCTATTTTTTGTGTGGGAATTGTTAATTTTTTATGAATATATTAAAAATGTTAATTAGCTATGGTAAAAAATATAATATATTTTAATTAAGTATGAGTGGGATCATGTTTTTCTTTTTTTCCATCTAATTATTTCACAAATTAATCACCACTTAATAGTGTAGGCTAATATGTCGAGTGCACATAAAAACATAAAATTGCTTTGACACTTTACAATGTCGACAAAAAGTGCGTGAAAGCAAGGGTTTGTAGTTGCCCCCCCCCCCCCCACACACTTAAATTCTTTTTGGAATCTACAACTTGATTTTTATAGTGGCTAAAAGATAGGGACCATATTAGTTTTTTTTATTTTGACTTCCATAATCATGGGCTCATGGCTATTATTCCTTAAGCAAACTATAAATAATATAAGCAGGTGATTCACTTCATATACACAAGCCCTAGTTGAAATAAAAAGAAATCAACAGTTTCAAAACCTGTGTATCTTTGCTTCGATTCTAACCATATTTGACCAAGAGCGGCTTCTTGTACAAAAAGTAGCCAAAAAATCCATGCTTCAGAATTTCATTTTCATGCCTGATATGATCAATATAAGCATTCCCTAAAAAATTAGTGATATTACTATGAGAGAACCGCACCAAATGCAACATGTTATACATAGTTCATTTAATAATATTCAATAAGGCAAGTGATGTGGTTAAGACCATACTTCACAAAAAAAGGCTTCTTAGACTCGGGCTTCTTGCCCTCAAGATCAGCCTAGGATTGGGCAGCTTTCAAAAGCCTTTCCTTCTTGGCGGCCTTGTCCTCGGTCTCTATTGATGAACAACTTGAAAAGGTTTGATGCTGCAACAAAATAGTTGGAAATATTAGCACCATCTCCAAGGAAAGGATACTACTTTGTCTGCAATCAACAAAAGTTTGCAATACAAATCAAAATCAGATCATCAATATGACAAGGGAGCAAGGCCATACTTTAACAATGGAACACATATCCTGATTGTTGCATGTCCAAAGAACCCCGAATTGTTAATGCCAAAGTTGGGGTTTTGGTGATTGGCATCCGGTCTCATTTTGATCCATCTCTTAACTATTTATGGCAAAACCAACAAAAAAATGGCACCAATCAATTTCTGAACAATCATCACTCTTAAATGTAATTGTGTCCATCTACAAAAAGAAATCACAACAATGAATAGGTAAACCAAATATTCAGACTTAAAAAGCAAAATGAACATGACTGAGTTGAAGCATTTGCCAAGACATGCACATAAACTTGCATCTTCAACTCATCAACCATAGACAACCCTAGCAACAATAGGGAAAGTGTCACCTACTAAACAACTCTAGCAAATCAACTTAAATTTGTTATATATATATATATATATAATATATATATATATTATATATATATATATAATATATATATATATAATAAACACCACCAATTATCACAAAGTAACATTGTCACATGACATTAAGAAACAAAATAAATTGGAATCAGTGTTCATTTATCCGTGGCAGATTTTCCTTGACATGATATTTTTTTTGATGATAAGGTAAAATCCTTGATACGATATTTGCTACTTCTTCCATAACACAATTCTTACAACGATCTTCTGTACAAGCTATGCATAATGGCGCTCTAAACAAATCTTATAGCATGCTTAGGATCTCTAAATGAATATACAAGCAAATGGATCATGCAAAGCACCCAAATAATTCTTGCTAAAGTTACAGTAGTATTGAAGATGGTTTCGACTTCGTATTATTTACCTTGCTAAATACAAAGCATATGCACATGAGCATAACAAATTACATGAGCATATGCGCATGATCCATTAAATATAAAGCATATGCACATGTATCCAATAGAAAAAAATAAAAAATCACACAATCAACAATGATATCCCACAAAATTACTATTGGAAACAAAGATATCATAACAGAATAAAAAGTGACATTCTTTGGAAATATTATTCAACAGCTTTATTTACTCTTTAATCTACATTACATTAAAGTTAACATTGAGTATATCAATGCATGCTATTTGTTCGTCTTCACTAGCAGTGTAACATTATTCATCACAACTTCATCAGCTCATCGTTTTCAACGTAGTGGAATGAGGGATAAAGACTGAGTTTATTAATTTTTGAATGTGTATATCTTGAGTAGTAATTAATAATTAATGTATATGTATAAATTTACAAACTTCTAATGCATCACATTGTTAATTATACGCCAACCAAGATCGAATACATAACAATTAACATATTGTCGGGACGAAAACGAAACACAATTAATATACCTTAGTGTAGAGTGGCTGATACAATTTCTGGCATTTATCTTCAGGAATTCTCATCTCCTAAAAGAACTTGGCTCAGTCATTATGTTCAGTCTAAATACAATGATCAACAGTAAGTGAATTATTCGCATTAAAGTAGAAATCCATAAAAAACCCGATCACATTGATATAATCAATCCAAATATCAAACATAAACATTAAAAACAGATTCTCATAAAAGTTCAAAATATTATTCCAGAAATATATAAAACATAGTAAATATGAAAAATGACCAACTAACCTGAATCTGCCTCAAAACCTCAACACGCTTTTGAACATTAGGCGGAAAAAACGATTAAATCGAAAACCATAGAATTTGAAAAAAAAACCAGTCTACAATAACAAAGCAATTTTTTCAAACCAAAGCATTAGAATTTGGGAAAAAATCGATTAAATTGAAAACAACAACAAAAACTTGAAGAATTATAGCATACGCTCAAAAGTAGGCGGATTGATAGAGGAAAAGAATTCGAGTGATCTTGAATGTCTTTCATCTCCACATCTTGAGTCATATTTAATCAGAAATTCAATTGTAATTAAGTAGGAAAAATTAGGGTTTCAAGTAAACTGATGAAGATGAGACGAAAATGGAGAAATGCGATTGAATATAGAAATTTAAAAAACAACCAAAACTTACCAAATTTGCTGAAACAAAGTAGCAAGGTAGCAGCTAAGGCCTCATTAATGGATTCCATGAGAATATTAGGGTTTTTGGAGCAAAGATTTGGTAGAAGCAGTAAGCGTAGCAGCCAAATTCTTGGATGAGAGAGAAAGAGGAAGGTAGCAGCAGTTGTAGAGAACGGTGAGGACAATGAAGTTAGTGTGTGGAGTTCTATGCGTTGGATTGATGTATGTGTTTGCCTGCGTAGGCCTTTGGATGAAGAATGTTGACATCAAAACTATAGGAATTTAGATGCACTAGCGAATTTCAAGAATCATGTTCTTAGCATCTAATCAAGATCGCATGCATAAATTAATGAGTATCAAAAAACAAGGTTAAGAATTACAACCTTTGATGCGTGATTCCCGAGCATACTATAATGATTGGAGATTTAGAGCCTCAATTGTTGCTCCTCTAGTTAGTCCACAAGCACTCGATCAGAATCCCACGTATGCTAGTACGGAAGAGAAGATCAGTATCACTCTCTTACTTTTAGGAGAAAGGCGTATGAATATTCTCTAGAGTTTGAGTTTTATTTCTCTGTAACAACTTACAGTAAAATCTTCTCTCACCACGACACAAACCTTATAAGTTATCTTATATAGCTTATTAGAATGTATCAAACCCTAAACCTAATATACATTGGACTTTTTCTATTCTAGTCTGAACTTGTGTTATGTGTGTGACCTCGTAGGATTAAGTTAATATTAGTTGTAGGCCCAATCATATTGGCCTACTGGTCATAAATATTCTCTAGCAAGTAAATATGACTACTAATATAACCTAACATTTATCTCCATAATATAATCCTAATTTATATTTAGTAATTGCACAATTGACTAGGACACAATTCCTTCAAAAACAACTATCATTGTATCACTCTGTTCATTTTATGAACAGTACATGGGTTATAAACTTTTATATTGTAAGGGATAAGAATAAAACCCCAACACAATCTTCTAAGTCTACTGTCATGTCTCTAAAATTTTTTGGTTAATGTTTCGTGGAGCATCATATGTAAAACTCTAATTTATTTGTTTCAAAGATTATAATGATAACGAAAACAATAATGATATTTTTAGGTCAATTTAGTTTAATTATCATTGACATTGTCTTAATAAACTTTTCGGCTTCTACAAACCCTCAAAAGTCTTTAGGAAAGTTTAAACGTAAACAAGTAAATAATCATTTTTTCGTTACAAAATCAAAAATTACAATTAAATTAATTCCACTTAATTTTATACATTATTCAATGCAAACATAAACTTAATTAAATGCTAGATTTTGTGTAGAAATTAAAAATAATTCCATAAAAGTGGAAAATAAAAAGTCAACTCGAAGGAAAATAAAGTAAACCTAGACATCATGCACTTGAGCCAACACGCTAGTTTAAAATTTTAGATTGTGAAAAGTTTGTAATCAAACTTGCGCAACGTGTGGAACAAAAGCATGCAACAAGTGTCGACAACACGTGTAACAAGTTAGTCTTTAAATTAATAAAATATCAAATAGTTTTGATTTAAATGCTGTAACGTGTGAAACAAATGCATGCAATGCAACAAATGAGTCAAATGCAAACAATGTGTTAAAAAAACTAGTCATTAAATAAGTTGTGAGATAATTCAATAGCTCATAAATCTTGATATCCTCTCAAAATTGAAGGAGATAAGTTCAAAAAAAAATAAATTCATAAATCTATTGAGAAGAACAACCTAACAAGTACTCCGCCCGCTTCCTTTTAGTGGATTTATTTTCACTAGTTTCAAGACATTATTTCAATATATACTATTGAATTGTGAATATGAATAAAATCATTAAACCAATATTTTTAGAAGATATAAATCGAGAAGAATCAAATTTAATCTCACATGATTATTAATTTATTTAGGTGTATAAAATAGTCCATGTGCAGCCATTTGTAACAATTTATGAAGGCCAATATGCTTTATCTCACAAAATCCTACATGGATTTCCTCAAAATTTAAGTAGATCASTACAAATTCAAATAAATTAATATAGTATGTAGTTGAGAAKAGCAACCTAACAAGGGGCTTCAATTCACTTGTCTCCTTTTAGTTGTTGTATTTACTTTTTATACAAGTTTTCTGATATGTATAGTAGAACGTCGATGTGAAAGAGAGAACCTAGATTACACTAATAACAAAATAAAAATAAGAAATTGTCGTGCTTTTTATAGAGAAGGGTAGCAAATTTGTTACWAAGTAAATATTCAATTGTTAGAGGAAAAAGTTAAGTTAASATTGTAATGGAGCACTCAACTTTATTTCAACTGGAAGTAGGTAGTCTACTTTTCTTTTTAATCAATTGGGTACGTACTACTCTCTTTATAGCATGTTAATTGTAACGATTGACATAAAGTAGAGAGGAAAAAAGTCTAATTGTTATAGTTAATACGATACGGAGGGAGTATGACTAACACCATTGGTTAATCAGTTAAGTATATAATGCCTTAATATAAACAAAAGGTAATTTATTGCATTAATATAAAAATAAAAAGTGATAGGATATTCATTAATAATAAAATTATCTAAAAGCTCTAAAAAGTAAATATTAATCGATAATAATGAATATCCTTGAAAAAAAAATTCACTGTGAAATATATTGATTTGATTAACATAGTTATAACACAGTACACATGAAACCACAATTTACAATTTTAAAGGTTTTTTTCAATATAAACGAAAATTAATAACACTATGCTACTCCCCCAATTTCATAATATTCATACTACTTTATTCATTTGAACGTTTGATTAAATAAAAAAACCAAAAGTTCCTATTATTCCATACTAATTAAACAAGGACAATGGTTTTGAGGGAATCTTTTGCATATAATAATGTAAATTATAGGAAATGTAGAGTGAGGAAGTTAGAGAGAGAGTAAAACACTAAAACCATGTGTTGAACACCAAAAAATAATAGTTAAATTTTCTTAATTAATTTCACTATTCCGTGTTTTCATTAAGCAATAAATTACATTTTCCTTTTATTAATATACTTAACTGATCACTTAACGGTTACCCAATTGATTAAAAGAAAAGTTGAGTACACATATCCTTAAGTAGTTGAGAGTACAACGCTCAATTAAAGTCTTAACTCTAAGGCTAACTACTTTAATTATAAATTCTTGAAATAAAAAAAATACTCATAAAAAGTGAACACTAATTGATTAATTTCTGCATGGGAAATGAAATCAGTAAATTTGAAATTCAAATTTATTTTAAAATGATCCATTCGAAATTCAAATAAAAATTGAATAATTATTGGAGTTGGGCCCATTTTCTTAGCCAATGAAAAGTGGTCAACAAATGTTGTATGCTATTGCATGTGGGTACCACACACAAARATTGTATGTGTAACATTTTTCATCATGTCAAATCTTATTTGAATCATTTCAATGAACACATTATTATCTTTCAAACATTATACTTTTTGGTTTTAATAATATACAATTATAGATATCAAGGATATATAACGARTACTACATGCAAAACATGAATTGCACCAACACATAAATACATTATGGTATCGATCGAAGGGAGTACTCAATATTACTCATTCCGTTCCTTTTTTAAGTTTTTCTTTCCTAAATTGATCGAGTTTGTTAACATTGTTCCCACTTATTATAAGTAGGAAAATAATTCATATTCGTATTTTTTACTCCTTACGTACATTAACGAAGTATACCTTTACTATTTGATGGGAAATTTATGAATAATATATTATATTCGTTCTTAATGATGTCAAAAAGAAAAATATATTACAGGAGAGAATGTGTAAATAAGGAGAAAGTAATGGAAAATGGTGGGTCCAAAATTAAAAATCTAGTAAAAGCATGCCATAAGATGGAATAAGACAATATGTAGCCTAAGTAGATAATATCCAAAAAAGAGGAATATGTATATTATTTCATTAGAATATAAAGGTAGTATTATATTTATAATAAAAGTCAACATTGATTACTTTATCCTCTAAACTATCATACCATTTTTAATAAAAATTAGCATTATTGTATTTCCATATGCATTAATTATATTTATTGATATGAATCAAAGAAGATTACATAATCAACGTCATCAATACGCATTGCAAAAACATTATAAAAAGCAAAAAGAGAAGGAAAAAAGCTAAAAGAACAAGTGAACAAAACGGGACCACTTAAAATAGACGTAAAACATGTGTCAAAGTTTCTTCAAAAAAAAAACATGTGTCAAAATAAATGGCCCTACCATTAAATTACTAAATACAACTATATTTGGTCCCAATGTTATTGTTATATATACTTGCATTTTCATTTCTAATCCTACAAAACAAAAATCAACATTTTTCTAATAAAAAAAAATTAAAATAAGAAAAATATTTTTCCAAGTAAAATTGAGTTTTCAACTTCTGTTTCTTTCTCAAGTATCTCAATCCAATTAGTAATTTACTCTCTTCTTTTTTAGTTATCCTCGTTCTTATTTTTTTCATGAATCAATAATTTTGAAAAAAATCATATATATTTCAACATCAATATTAGCTTCTTTAGTCTCGTGATTAAAAAAAAGCTCTTTTCTTGGAGTTATTGGTGATTATGGTATTTAGATCTAATTATGTTATAACAATGAGTTGTAAAATATTTGTAGGGGTTTGTTATTTTCCAATTTGATTCCTAATTTATGTTTGTTATGCACATATTAATTTGTTCATGGTCTGTATATTAATCTCTATATTAATTTTAATATTAAAACATTTTTTTTATTTTCAAAGATCTTCTATGTTAAAGTGTGAATCATTTTTGTTTCCTTAAATTGATTGTTGTCCTACATTTGATTATATTATTTAAAATTGTGATCTATTTTTTACTTGCCAAGTGATTTATTTTTAGGTTAAACGTTATAAATAGATTGTAATAGTACTCATGTTATATACATTTTGTTATGATTTTTTATTTTTTTTTTTGCAACTTGCAATTTTGAAATTAATAGGATTAATTTTTTTTTATTTGTTTGCAGAGAACAAAAGTAGTTGATCACTTCAGTTAGTTGAAGACCAAAATGACAAGGAAGAAGCAAAAAAGTTCTTCAATTGTTACTTCATTATTGGATAATGTTGATAATGGTGAGCGTGACAATCATACTCCTAAATCTCTTATCATGAAATTGGGGAGGATAACTCAATAAATTGTATTGCTCGATGCTCGAGATCTGATATGGGACTATTAGCACAATTGATCGTAGCTTTGTCTTTAATTAAGGAAAAAAGATTATGATTAAGGAGCAATTGGTATTGTGGAGTATTGGATTTATTTTCTTGCACCCTGAGTGAGTGGGAGGTATTTGATCCCATTCGATTGCGTTGGAACATTTGCCTATAATGCCTGTATATGATTCTTTGCTACTTCTGACAAGGAATCACTTGAGTGGGTACAGAACTTTTGGTTTTTGGAAAGGATATACATCTCATCTTAATACAAATATAGCCTTTAAATAATACATGGTCTATCGGCACTGAGATAATACTCCAAGGTGTCTATTTGGTTCTGCTGCGCTAGGAGGAAAAGCCATGTAGCTGGAGGTTGTGATATTTGGGGAAAATGTTTTGTTCCGCAGAGCTTTACAATTCGGATACTAAAACATGGGAGAGTCTTCCAAACATGAATAAACTAGGAAGAAATGCTCTGCAATATCATGATGGGAATTTTATGTAATTGGAGGAGTTGTGTTCAAAACTTTAATCTTCTTACATGTGGAGAAGTTTATGATTTGGAGGAAAAACTTGGACAGAAAACCTGATATGCTTCCTTTGATACATGCCGAACATGAGGAACCCAATTCTTCTTCTAAGATAGCATCTCCTCCTCTTCTCACTGTGGGAACAACGAGCTATACGCAGCAAACTATGAAACAAAGGACATCAAAAAATACAATAAAGGCTCAAACACATGGGTTGTGGGGAACATTACCCGAGAGGGCAGTCTCGATGAATGGGTGGGGCTTAGCATTTCGAGGAGTTGCGGTGATAAGCTTATAGTCTTAGGAGGGCCTAGGAATTTGGGTGGAGGCTATGTAGAGGTCAATTCTTGGGCTCCCTCTGAAAGCCCTCAACAAGGACTGTCCTTAGTAGAATTTCGTCAGTGGCTTGTTTACAACTGTGCTATAATGGGATGTTGATAAGATCAATGGGTTCCGTTACATTAGTGCACATGTTTAGAATTAAATTGGTCAAATTGTCATTACAACTATACTAGATTTTCTTTCATCTATGCTGAAGACCTTACCGTATTGCATTGAATCTTATGAGTACGTTATATGCATAATCTTCTTTTAATAACTTTGAGAAGTATTTAAGTATCATTCCCATCTGGTAACATTGTAGAATTGTGACTGATAATAATTTGAGTCATATACAATTATATATTAGTCGCATTAATAACATGTAAAATGTGTATTTCTAGAATTAAGGGATCTTTTTTGGTTTTCTTTTTTCTTTTTGACTCTTATTATCTACAAAGACTACAAAACACAATTTCTAACTTAGAGCTTCAGCGTGATATGTATGTGTTTCAAGGCACATTAATTTAACTTTATAATGTATCATTTACTTACTTTGACTTCTTGTTGTCTTATTTCGCATAAAATTCAACTAGCTTTTAGGTAACTGAAGAAAAAATTATTCCTATGCCATTAGAAAGAAGAGAAAATAATTTAATAAAAGGCAAAAAATAGCAACAAAATGAAAAACATTAATGAATAACTTGAAATCAAGCATATCAAAAACGACAAAGATCAGAAGTAGGCTATAATGGTAAAATCTTGAACATGAGCTATTCAAACTTAATAATAGTACATTTTTATCACTCCAAAATAGTAATTACTAGCACTAATATCACTGGTGTTAGAGAAGTCAACAATATTCCTTTACATTTTAATTAGTTCATTGCCTCATAAACCAAATAGCTACAAAGGTTAAATCTTCAACATGTAGTTTGTAAGAGTTCTTTTAACTTTTTATTATTATGTGAATGACAATAAAAGCAACAAAGTAGTTCTTCGTGAAGAAGAGAGAAGAGAGAGGAGTGAATGAATGGAGGAGAGAGAGAGAGTAGAATGAGGTGATAAGGTGAGACCATGGGAAGGAAGTAGAATGAGTGAATGAACGGGGCTTAATTTTTTTTGTTAAAAAATACCTGTACCGACCGTTACATTGCGATCGGTAAATAATTCATTCAAAAAGTAAAATACGAGTATATTTTAAGTTTTACGGACCGAAAAGCGGTCGATAATTGATTAAATTACCGATTGTTTTGTATTTCGATCGGTATTTGTTTTTCCGACCGATAACGATCATCTTGACWGTCGCTAATTTGTACATGGCCGTTTTCGGTTAGTGTCGGTCGTTAATTTCCGACTGGAATTTTYGCGGTCGATAAAATCGGTCGGTCGAGCYGGATTTTCTTGTTGTGCAATATTCCTTTACATTTTAATTAGATTCATTACCTCATAAAGCACGTAGGCTACAAAGGTCAAATCTTCGACATGTAATTTATAAGAGTCCTTTTAGCTTTATACTATTATGTGAATGATAGTAAAAGCAACAAAGTAGTTCTTCATAAAATAAATTTTCTATTTGACATTTATTATTAGATTTCTAGCACAACTTTTTCTAAACTTTGACACAAATGGATATTTTGTCTTGCAAAAATTATTTTGAAAGGTGTCTTTAATGGGTATTGTGGGGGTAATTCGAGATGATTTTAAGAGTGTTTTGACCTTAAAGMACATGATCGATAAAACGTTGTAGCATATAAGGATGTCTTACTTGGTTTTATACTAGGAGCTCTGCGAYGGAACTAATCCTTTTGATAAGACAAAGGACGAAGTTCTATCTGGAAGAAAGAAGGACCTTTGAATTGTTTTCATTTATTTTGAAAAGAAGTGTGACAAGGTGTCAAGAAATGTACTTCARTAGGAATTGTTTAAGATAAGAACCTAGTTATGGATATGTACCAAGAGGGATGTAAAATTGAGAGGAAAATTATAAATTAGGTTTGTAGGCGTGTTGTCACGGAGTGGCACATTTCCCACAAATGCTTGCGCGTATGGCATTTTTCTTGRCATGGAAGGGMTATAGAACGAAGAATGATACTTGRGAATGATGGCCCAGTAGAAAGAATGATGGCYAAGTAGAAAGGACCAGAATGTTCCAGAAAGATCTTGAAGATTCTAGAAGGTTCTAGAATATTATGGAATGTGGWGGTGGAAGATTCTAGAAAGGGACACTCTAGAATGTTCCAGAGAAGTCTTGTGGAAATGTTCTAGAGATAATGTATCTAGAACGTTCCAAAGTGTTCTAGGATGGTAGTCTCTAGAATACTCATGTATATCTTGTATATACTTAGAATGTTCAGGTGTCTATAAGATAATGAGATGTAGAAGGAGTAGTGAGTTTAGATAGGTGTCGCCAGAACGCTCCTTTGAAGGAGGTTAGGATTATTTCTATGAAATTAAGGGCAGTGTAAATGGTGCCTATAAATAGGCCTGAGGCATTTGTAAAAGAAGTGGAGAAGACATCATTGTAAACTTTCTTTGGGTTGTAAAACAAATATATTATTCTCTTCAAATATTGTGTCTTTTCCCAATCCATTATTACGCATTTAAGTGTGCTAAACTTAGCAATGAATTGCCCGTGGTTGGGAAGTGCTTACGAGCTAAGGGACTTGCTCTACGCACTAACTTCATAGTCAAGGACGTAATACTGGACTAGGCACAAGGTGTTGTCTTGCTAATGGATTTCATAGCACAAGAGTAGTGCCAAGTTAAAGGAAGCCTGACTCTCTTGTGACGCGACTGGCAAGTGAGTGGCACGACGAGCTTGACTACTTTAACGTGGATCAAAGATTCCAGTGGACAGTGTGCCTTATTGCTGTCCACGTTGAATGTTTGAATTGGGGATGCCACAGAATTACGCACGTGAGTCTTGGGGTGTTTCATAGAGCGGAATCGCACATGCCTATACAATATCACGGGATGCCTAGAATGGCAAACTAATCGCCCACTTTACGTTCGGTTAACCAGATTTGGAACGGACATGGTACGGACCAAAATTCTTGACCAAATTCACTGCATGTAGCAGCCTTTACGCGGTCCATGTAGTCCATAATCATAATTTTGAATTCAAAGAGCTCTATTGTTGATCTTAGAACGCGCATAACTAACTTACTACAAGATTTGATTCTATTTGCTGAATCGGCTAACCAACCTGATTATCGTGACCACTTAAATAAATATGTGTCTAAACCCGTTAGGCCATAAAAATCTGAATAGTGATTCAGAACATTCCAATCTTGATTAACAATCAACAGGAGTCATATCAAAATAAAGAATAATAATATAGAATCAAAACTTCAAACTAATATGATATTTAGTCACCTTGTATCGCTACCGCAAAACAAAAGAAAAAAAACAAGGTTAGAGTATCAAAGCTTTGCTCCTAGACGAAATCATTATCAGACACAAAAGAGATTTTGCCATTGACAACAAATTAAATGATTTGTATCGAAACAAAATGATGAAAAAATTATTTATTCTTGAAGACTAAAATCGAATAAATATAAAACTCAAAGTTATGTTGATCAAGAGTCCAATATAATAAGAGAGAATTAAATTGATAGCCTCAGAATTTTAACTAAACTCAGATACAACTACCGAAAGTTGCAACGAATTTGAGTGGTTTGTGTTTTGGTTTTAAATTGAACGAGAGAGAGATTTCTAGAGCTTTAATTGCAAGATATTGATCTTTCATTAATTTTTTGTTTTTTTGTGATCGAACGCTGATTTTTTTTGTTGATTTTGTCGTCGAAGCTGATTTTTTGTTTATGTTCAATAAGCACTAGAGCAGATATATAGCGTGTACGAAGATAAATAGCGAAGCTTAATTCTAATCTATCTTTCGTCTGATATCTTGGAATTTTTGATCTATATCTTTAGTGAGCTAATCTGTATCCGAAGACATTATCCTTTTATTTGATTGCTTTTGGAGATCAAGTCCTCTAGAATCCGATCATTCGAATTTTCTAGAATTTGAATATTATCTTTTTCAGAAAATAATTTCGAAAAATATAAAAATCTAAAGAATCATAAAAATTATTTGAAATAGTGAGACCTCAGAAAAATGAGAAAACTAAGATGAAATACTGAGAAATTCTAGAGTACCTTTAGAAAATATTCAAAATATCGGTTTGCTAAAGAAAATGGCCGAAAAAATAGAAGATAATTAAAATAAACTATTTTGCGCCTATATATAGCCCTCGTGTATGTCATGCTCAACTTTAATTAACTCATAAATGTGTTTGTTTTATGGATTTGTCAAACTTCGGAATCAAATCCTATTCGAAAGTCGTACTTTTCATCATCGACATCAATTTGGGAGACACTTTTTGGGTTCTACATGGTTGTAATAATACTGCTCAAATTGTTACTAACATTATATACAAATTAGTTTTTGCCCGGCGTTGCCCGGTCAAAATGCCTTATGTTAACTTTGATGTGGTTTCTAACTCATGGTATTTCTCGTAGTCTGTGTTATTGTTTCTTACATTAATAAGAAGCTTCTAATTGAATATTTGTATGTATTGTTTTACTAAACAACTCACCTTAAATCAGAAGTAGCTAGTAAAGATTTCTTATTCTTTTTTTTTTAAAAAAAGGTAATCAATATACTTCGTTATGATAATCATTATCACAAATTGCTCACATAAATAAGTCATAAGATGGGAATAGTAACATCATTGAGAAACCTAAAACAATTATACAATTAATGAGTGAAAATAGAATTTTAAATTGCTCAACTTGGTCCAAACACACGAAAATTACTACTGTCTTTAAAATAATAAAGGAAGGTACATTAATTTTGCATTGTGTTTGTTCAAAGTTCTTTAAGCTGATTTTATTACCTATTTTGTAAACAAATGAATAAGACATGGGGATTGATAATTATTGAGCTTGACCCATGCAAGCAATTGTGTTGCAAATTTTCGAGTGGTAAAACATGAATGGGCGGAAATAACTGTTGGAAATTTTATGTCAACATTTAGTCTCGTTGCTTGTCTTTTTTTGTTTACACTTGGGTTCCTTCATCTGTCCCATGTGCTTTTGAGTTATGCAGTTTGGGTTGAACCAACTTTTTTAGATGAAGATACCAAATCTAATACTGCTAATTAGATGCCATAAGTTTTAAAAAGGATACAACATATATAAATATTAGATTGATAGGACGTACACTCAAAAATAAAGATTAAGGTATCGGATGATCATGAAAATTTTGTTATTAAAATGTGAACAACACTCTAACAATATATAGTTAAAAGAAGAATAATAAAATAACAATACATGTTGTAGTTTGGTAGAGGTTATATATCAACATGGGAGCTGAGATGATCGAATCTCTATAAATGGAATTTTTAAAAATATAATGATGTAGAGTTTAATGACACGCACAAATAAACAATTGAATACATGGCGCAATATTAGAAAAATAAGAGTTCACATGGCGCATTTATGTAAATAATATAAGTGACACATGCGCATACGAATAAAAGTACACATGAACACTGACAGATATTAATAGCACTTTAATATATTTGTAGATTGGTATATTGAATGGGTATATTAGTATAGATAAATTGTTTTTGGCAAATATGGTGAGTTTTTGGGAAGGAATATTAAAGTAAAGTTCACTAAATTTAAGTAAGCTTAACAAAGATTTTTGACGTGCTATCGTCATATGTTTAAAAAATGCACTCCTCATCATTGAAACAAATAACAATGACTTGATGCGGATATGTCCTCTTGAAACAATTTGGTATTGGCTAGATAGTGGTTTATGTGTGGTGAATGAAGAGAAAAAAATGAGGGTAACTCAATAAGGGTTTTCCATATAAAAGCATTACATTACTTAGTTTATTTTGATAAATGAGAGAGCAAAAAAGGAACAACTATAGTGATGTGGAAAATTGTAAATAGAGTGATCTGTTTACGAAGTACAATATCAGGAAAGAATAAAAATTGTGAATCTCTTAGTTACCTCAATAAAAATTGTTGATTATCTTCCTAGTAACAGTAGAGAGTAAGAACAATTTTAAATATTTTAAGTTGCTCTAAAAGGTAATTAATGTAGTGTAGATATTCACTAAAGATTGCTCTAATCATGACCCTCATGTTTGAGAAACTATAAATATATTAAAGAGGTCATACAATGGTTACGCCACGTGACTCTCTAAGTGGACAGTGGTCATGTATTTAATATTAACTTAAAATAAAATATGTATAATTATAAATCACAAAGACTTGAACCCCTATACCTTGAAATAAAAAGGTTTAAGGGTTTAACCAATAATTCAACAACATTGCAAATATATCATATTCACATAAATTATAATTAATTCTCATAAAATATTGACAATTTAAAGTTGAGGCATTATTAATTCTCTAATATTTTTAGTACAACTACGAGTATATTTTCATGGCAAAACACTTTAATCTACGGAGTACAAAAATCACAAATCAATCAATATAACTCCGTAATATATAACACATCATTTTATATTTGGTGCACCGACCAACACCCGCAGCATCCTCGGGCTAAAAACACAGTAGATATCTAATCATGCAAAAATTGCCCAAACATGTCTAATGTAAGCAATCATACTACAACAATAATAACCAGACCTTCACAATGGAATATATGAACCAATGATTTTGGTGAAGTGGTAGATGAACTATCATTGGTAAGCAAACTTGAGTGATCCCCACAACAACAATTTGAAGGAGAACTGAAAACAACCACCAAACTAATTCTCGAATCTGATTAGCCCTAAAGTGAATTGGGTTACACAAAAAAATGAATATTAAATTAACATATCTAAAATTTTAAGTAATCTTAATAATAAGATGCTATATAATAGCATTAATTATGCGTTTCTGAAACCATAATTATCTAATAATCATTTTAGCATGCAATATAATTTGTTTTAATCATTAATCATATCTCTCATATGCAGTACTCTATCCTCCCACAAAATCTAGCCATTAATGAATAGGACAACTATACATTTAAGTAAATCTTTTAAATTCTCATCAATAAGATTATAAGTTTAAGTGTGGTCCTTGTTCTAGAATCGTAATTAGTTATTAAAATCCAATTTTATAATTTTTAACACTGGTATAGATTAAAAAGTAATTCATTTGTAAATTTGCATTACAAAGACGTGAAATCGAAGTGACAGGAATTTCATGGGAATAGGAGGGAGTAGTAAATATCAATGTTAGAGAAACAGTAAGTTAATTAAATCAACTTTTCTAATTTTCATTTCTTGAAATTAATACTTAAAAAAGTAAAAACAAAATGAATCTTTATGCATGAGAAATACAGAATAGATTTGAAATTCAATTTATTTTTTAAAAATTATTCAAGATCAAATAATAAAACAAATAAATAATGGATTGGACCGTTTACATAACTGAAATCAACTGAATGAACTGAACTGAAATATTAAACTTGGATAATTATCTTGAGATCAATATATAACTATTAACTATAAAATAATGAGATAAATTTAACTTTATTATATATACTTTGAATAAATACTTAAACTTTAACTTAGTAATATTTAACTTGGATCAATATCAAAATGGATTAATATCAACTTGGATTAACTATTATTAATAATACAGAGTAATTTTGGATAATATTTAACATTAGGATAATACACAGTAAACTCTTCTTAGATAATAGTTTGATATTTAACATGTTAATACTCATTTAACTTTGGATAATATTAAACTTAGGAGTAATATTTTACTATTTAAAATAAATGATAATAACTTGAAAAGTTGGATAATGATATAAATTCTAGAATGTTTAACTTAGGATTAATTTAGTGATTTTTATGGGATAAAACTAGTGATTTTTTGAAAAATAAATACCCTAGTTTCAGATTTATTTACTAAAATACTAGGTTGCAAATCTTTAAGTACGTACTATAACGATTTAAGGAAAAATCGCTAACAAAGTGTCAAATATGTGCCGCACGTTTGTTTTTTTTTTTTAAAAAAAAATTTTTTCTCAGGTAATACTTCTGAGGTATCGGAACTTTTCCAACTTGTATCTACGCTATTTGAACACCCCACCTCCCAACTGTACCCCAAATTTAAGGATCTGTACATACACTAACCTCTGACTAATCTCCCTTAACCCATGGTTAACCTTTTAATTAATTTATTATTGTATTTAGATAAAAAAGACACTTACAATAATTTACTCAACTGATTGCATAACAGATTGCACAAAAATTAAACAGTTAATTACAAACCTAATTGATGTATGCAGGACACAAATTGAATCCAAAATTGACGCACACAAAATTCAGACGTACTCACATTATTCGCAAGCAAATAACAAGTACAACACTACAAATCACATTCCACCATCATCCTAATTAGCATCTACCAAGTACACTTTCCCTCAGCAAAATAATTCATTACCTTCAATCCAGACCCACTCATTGTTCAATTGCAATTCTCAAAGCAAGTTTTTTTCGACAAATGAACCTCCTAATTGCTGTCTTGCAATCCGAACACAGTCACCCCATGCGAATGCCAATCTGAGGAAGAGAACGAACCAGACATCTGACACACTGATGAAGAAGAACGACACAGTCACAGCGCAACTCGACATAAAACAGTAAAAGGTAGGTGTTTGACAAATAACCCAAAATTGATGGGTTAAAACACCTAGTTGGGGGGAGAAAAGGTCGGGCATAGTTGTTGAGAGGATTAAACCGAATTACGTTTGTGAAATGTTCGAAAAGAGGCTTAAGTTCTGATGAAAGTAAAAGGGCGACAATATAGTTAAATAGTGCGAGAAAGAAGTTAGTGAAACAAGTTGAATAATAATAAATTGGTGAGTTTTTAATCATAAAATCATAATTAAAAGGTTAACCATTGGTTTAAGGGGGGATTAGTCAAAGGTTAATGTAATGTAAGATACTTAATTTTGGGGTACAGTGGGTATTCAATCGCTGGATTACAACTTAGAACTTCCAATACCTTAGGGATTACTGGAAAAACCAAAAAAAATCCTTTTTTAGAATCCTCCTTCCCATCTTCCCGTTTCACGACATTTCCTTACTTCTTCATCTCCCTTTCTTTTTATTCTTTCTTCATCATTCATCAATACATCATCATTCTTTTTTATTCTTACATGCCCAAACAAACCAACCATTACATGAACTAAATCAGAAAAGTATAACACATCAATCACTATATGCAGAACTTTTTACCAAATAAGCCATTTTCACGTATTTTCATCTAGGTGTCCATCATATGCAAGCAAAATTGAAATCATAGAAAGTGATAATCAAATTAATGAACAGAATCAGTGGGACAATGGAATGAATATGTCGAATTAAGTGTGGGATTTGATGAAATGTGATCGTTGAGATCATGAAATTCCCATGTTTTTGACACAGATTGAAGCAAAATAACGAATTTAAAACCAAATAATCTTGTGAGAATTTTTTTAAAAAAAATGAGATCTTCAGGAAGTTCGCACAATAATTGAAGGGCTTTTGGAGCGAAAACGTTGTCGTTTTGGGGTTTATAGTTGACGTTCTTCATCTTGCGTCTCCTCCTTTTTCTTTGTGTTTTTGAATGTTGATCATCGTTGATTTGTTGATAAGGGAAAGAAATTGGACAAACCTGGAACTCTCAAAAAATTAGACGAAATAAGAAATTTTTTATCACAGGAGAGGTGAAATATGACACAATGAAATGAGAGAAGGAAAGGAATGAAATTGGGAAATAAAATGATGAATGTCGGTAGTTGGAATGGTGGTGTTGATGGGCGACTGAGAGGGAGTTCGATGGGAGTTGGTGGACTAGTGGTTGGTGTTGTTGGTGGAATGATGGAAAGGAAGAAAAGAGGGGGCAGTGAAAGGAGTAGCAGCTAGAAGGGCAGTGAGGAGGAGCAAGGAAAATAGAAAGGAGGAAAAAGAAGAAAAAGAAAAAAAAAAGGGTAAAATGGTAATTTCACACAAACAGTTTTTAAGTTATTGACGGAAATATGCTACTCCGGTATTAATTCACTAAAAGAATTTGCAAACCTAGGTATTTAAGTAAAATAAAACTGAATCTGGTGAAGTGGCTAAGCGTACTAGACTCTGAAGTCAACGTGAGCTACCATGAGATGCCTAAGGGGTACGTGATCTTAATTGCCTAAGGGCTAAGAATACGTATTATTACGGCGAATGCCTAAAAATGGCTATCATATATAAAGAACGATGCAATCTACACCTACATGGATACGGCAATTCTCCTAGAAAGCCTAGGATCATGACACTTGGCAAAATATGATTGTGCCATAAGTGACCCGGCCTATAAATATACCCTCATGGGGGATGCGTTAATCATTGCGTATCATTGACAAGGACACTAATACTCACGGTTAAAACTCTTAATCTTCACTTATTACTGTTTACCCCTCTTAGACATATACCTTACTAAGCATCCGAGGGGAGATAATCCTATAAGGATTATCTCTTTTTGCGGAAGATGCCATCTACGAGGACCAGTTGAGTAGCATGCTGATGTCGTCTACCCGTACGCATCACAAATCCACTGTTCGGAGCTAGGGCACAACAGCTGGCCGCGTCTTATGGGGAAGTCGGCATTCGAAATGGCTGACGGCTGATCAGACTAAGAGCGTAGGGACCTAATGTGAATGAGGAACAAAGATTCAAAGTAGAAAGACAGAAAGAGTCTCAGTAGCTGGATGAGGCTCAGTGTCAGACTAGCGATTAAGAATAAGATGAGAGAACTTTTCGATTAGATGCAACCGGGAAATGAGGAGTAGCACTAACAACGGGGGAAGAGACTTATACTTGAAAGAAGGAATGCAAGGACTTAAGAATATGTACTCAGGAAATGTTAAGAGAAATTTTGTGAGAATAAGAGAACTTACAAGAGGAAATCAGAATAGGGTTTAAGGAACTACACAGCTCATAAGTTCCTTGACCAAAAGGAAAACGAACTGAAGGCATGAAAAGGAACAAGCGGCTGAAGAGGCCAGAAAGGAAGTTGCCCCAGTCTACTTGAAGAAGCACTGACAAGGGTGCTGAGAGAGTAAAATTCAAGGACTCAAGGTATCAACCCTTACCCTTGACAGTTCAAATAAAACAAAGTCGTCGGGAATGACGACAAGAGAAACTCCTTCACATATCCACAGAGTACAACCTGGGAGGAGAGGCTGAATCTCCCATAGTGGCCCAGTGTCTGGGGATGTGCCGGGACCTTGATTGAAGAAGAAAAAGGCTGATGCCGCGAATGATTGTTAGGCCACTATGGGATAGGAAGAGAATGGAGGGCGAGTTTCGAGAGCAGAACGAACATGCGAGGGAGCATTCTGCAAAACGGGGTTCTATCCCCTTTTTGCTCCGACGTCTCCCATCGCTGAGGGTGTTTAGAGACTACTCATTCAAGGACCAGGGTTCCACCTCTCCCATCATATGGAGGCTAACTCGTAGGGTTCCTATGGAATGAGCCGGCCAGCTCAGTGATAGCTGGCAGGTCATCTCTTTTTTCTAAACAATCACTTTCTTTCCACGATAATGCAGCCTGTTGCACAAAGTTTAAATGCCCCCCCATGGAGGTATGATGGCAACTAATCCGAACGACCACTGGCCATGTAAGCATTTTGATGCTAATAACATGGCTATGGACCGCCACAATGGTGTAGATACTTCCCCGAACTCTCAAGGGAGTTGCTTAGAAGTAGTTTAAGTGGATTACCAGCAGGGTTATCAAACCACTTTTCTAAACTAAGAAATATCTCACCACTTCATGCTAACCGCCAAGAACAAAGAGTATATGCATCTAGGGAAGATTTCTGAAGCAGAAAATGAAAGTTTGAGGAGTTATGTGAGCAAGGTTAACCTGAGACACTCCAAATTACGCGGGTTTCCCGCATGAAGTGATTGATTTCTGTCGAGGATTGCTTGATGGTAGTCACTTAAGTTGAGCTATATCAGAAAGAAATGTCCACCTTGAAGAGGCCGAAGACTTACATGCAGGCAAAGGAGAGTTGTTCGTGTCCAGGGAAGGAGAGCTATGGGACACACGACATCGTTCAACAGAACCATCCATAGAAATCGAGCAGAAGACAAGAATGACAGAATTCGACAGGACATGGAACATCTCCGCGTGCAGAAGAATTTCCAAGAAAGAGAGGATGAAGAATGGACAGTGGCCAAAATTGAATATAAACCAAAGATTATATTAGTTACATGAAGTCAAAGAAAGAAGTGAACATTGATGATCCTCCGCCATTCGAAGGAAGAAAGAAAAAGAGATCCAACAAGTATTGCAAATTCACCGAGACATGGTTCATCGGACTAGTGATTGCTTCAACTAAGAAGGCACTAGATTCTCTGGCTCTTGAAAGATGAGCTACCCAGCATCTGATTAAAAGCATCAAGAAGCTGACGTTCGTCAAGCTAATAAAAGCGAAGGGAACAAAGCCTCAAGCGGGGACCCGGTAATATTTTCAGTACTACTGATCTCTGAAGGCTTTGCCTATGGGGCCTTAGTGTATAGGGGCAGAAAGATTATGCAGAGTTCGGCCGTCAGGCTACTGAGGCCAAGGAAGACTCAGAGGACGTGTTCCAGATGTTTTTTGTGTGAAAAGGACAGAGGCCCATTGGTCACTCATAGAGACTTTGGTGGTTTCGAATTCGAAGGTAGCGGATGAAGAGGGTGCGCCGAATTCTTGTTGACACAGGAAGCCTTTTAGATTAAATCAGTTTGAATTGTTAAAACACTAAGTTATGACGAAACCCTCTTGTCTCGGGCTAAATCCATCATTGGGTTGGAGGTGGTGTGATCATCCTGTTGGAACAGTCACTTTACGACTTTGGGATTGGGTAAGATGGACAATGCAACATAGAAAGGCAATTTCTGGTAGTGAAAAATGTGTAAATAGTGACTCATCTTACGCTAAGAAGTTTGTCTGCGATGATGGGTCCATTTGCTTCGGTCACGGAGATAGGCAACTGGCTAGAGAGTGCTACTTAACCACTATCAAGCCACTTGCTGGGGGCTAAGGACACAGGAAGAAGCAATAGAGTGGAGGGATTCAGCTTGCGAAAGAGGAAGTTTAGGAGAAATTATGATGGTGCATGGCGCCATCAAGAAGCTATGGCAATTCACGGGCTTTAGTAAGTAGCATCTAGAGACGACTCCGAGAAAAGGAAATACCCGAGGACTTTCTCTTAGACAAGTATCAAGCCTGAGAACCGTCAAAGTAGGGAAGGTTCCTGAAACTTCGGTTGTCAGGGAGATACGAAGTTATTCACGATCAAAGATGCTTTGCATTCATAGTCGGATTGCAGGTATAGTCCAGAATTGCCACACCTTTAAATGTTGACATCCAAGTTGGAACCGTTATTCAGAAGAAGAGAAACCTTGGTCAAGTATAAGCAAGGTGCAGATGAAAAAGTAAAGAAGTGGTTAGACCGCAGATTATTTAAGCCATTCATATCTTTATAATGGTAGCCAATATTAGTCTGGTTCCAGCAAATGGGAAGCTGGAGAATGTGGTGTAACTAACAGATTTGAAAAAGCATCCCCAAAGATCCATTTCTCATTGGCTAAGATAGATATGCTATGGACTGCAACAGCGGGCATGAAGCCTATGAGCTTGTGATGCCTATTCCGCTCACCAGATACCCTTGGAGGGAGGACCAGCAGACGGCCTTGTCACAGACGGGATGGTATTGTTATAAAAGTTATCCTTTTGGGTCTAATGATGCCCTGCCACCTTTAAAGGTGTGTTAACACTACTTTTGCTCGACAAATAGGCAGGAACGTAGAGGCTTAATATTGATGATATGATCATAAGAAGCAAAAGTGAGACGGATCACCCAAGATCTCAGGAATCTTTGAGACACTCAAGACACTATCAGATGATTAAATCCAAAAAAGTGTGACTTGGAGTGACGCAGGCAGAATTCTGGGAGCTTGGTGGATGAGAGGGGAATAGAAGTAAACCAAAGGTACATGCAGTACTTGACATGAACACACATACAAATCGTCAAGGGGTTCAAATTGACACGCTGCCTAGCGCCCTTAGGGAAGATTCTTGTCCAAATCGGGACAAGTGCACCTTTTAATGCAATCGGAAAAAATTGCAAACTTGATGGGCACAAAGCAGAAGGCACATTCGTCGAAACTGAAGAACACTTACATACTCGTTCAAGGATAGCCAGGTCCCATGGAGTAGAGACGCTATCTGGTACCTGCGTCTCAGGAAACATGCCTTTATCAACTATCCTGTGGCAGAAAGGGAGGGTCTCAACTTCCGATTTACTTTGTAAGCCACGTCCTTGCAGAGTGCGAAATTGAGGATGCGACAAGAGAAATTAGGCCTAGCCTTGTTGATGGCTAGCATAAGCTCAACCATACTTTTTCAGCGCATAAAACGTCGTTTATACCGACCAACCCATAAGGCAGCCTTGAAAAGCTGGAAAGCCGCGGGAAGAATGTTAAGATGGGATTTATCTTATGCTCACGATATTTCGTTCGAGCCAGGATAGCATCAGGGGAAAGCCTGGCAGATTTATATTGTAGACCACTAGGTCCCAACGTCGAACGGCCAGAATGATGTGGTGGACAGTTGTTGTGATGGGGTTCTTTCTACGTAGAAGGCTGTGGAGCGGAACATATTGTTTAAGTGACCGAAGGAGACACTTTGAGTATGCTATGAAGTTCAAATTGTCAGACGTCAAACAACGAGGCTTAATATGAGGCCTTATGTAGCTGTTAATCAATGTGCCGGTAGTGGGGCAAAGAAGATAGAAGCCAATCCCTAGATCTTAGTTGATAGCAGTCAGGTGATTGGGAGTAGAAGCACGAGATGAGAATTATGGTCAAGTACTAGAGTTATGAAGACGAAACACAAGACTTGGAGAAGTTTGTGCTGATGCAGCGGAAGTGAAGTCAGAGAAAATCGACAGATGCGTTGTCAAATTAGCCCAGCTACGTACAGGAAGATCCGCCAGAATTTGTTTTTGGGAGGTTAGGACAAGTGAACATTAGACGATTTGACACCCATTCATAGATAGGGGCAACTCATGGATGGAGACTATCAAACACAAAATGAGGGGTTCTGCCCTGACGACCCGTTGCGAGCCAAATATGTCAACACGTGATCTTGTTTGTAATACTAGAATCGAGAGTGTATAGAAAATATACTCCACCTGGTTGAAGTTTTGTCCCGCCAAAAAAGGGTTAGAAATTCCTGGAAGACATAACCATGAAGGGTCTGCGGTTCTCAATAGGGGCAAGGGCCTTGCTGTACTGGCCTTGTTACTGGGTTATTTCCTGCAAAGCTTGAGGAGATGCTTAGATCTGGTGAGGAAGTGCGGAAGGCCAAATACATGGGAACTCCATCAAAGGGGCGAGCCACACAGCTTTCAGCTATTCCTCTCTAATTCCTTACGCTTAAGGGGGAAAATATATCTGGCCCCTTTTCCCCAACATCAGGGCAACGAAGTTTGTGGTAGTAGCTGTGGACGACTCACAAATGGGTAGAAGCTGAACCTATGAAGAGTATCAAGTGGCGGATGTCAAGAGGTTATTTGGTAAAACCATCACACGAGATTGGAGTGCCCAACAATTGTCTTGACAAACGACCTCGCGTTTCGATTCTTAAGAGCTCAAATCTGGCTAGACCAACAAGGGATAACGGACATTTTGCCTCGGTGTCTTCACCCTCAGGAAAATGGCCAGGTAACAGGCATCAACAAGAAATTGCAATGGTATCAAGACAGAGTTGAATGATGCAAGGTCTGTGGGTTGACAGAGTCTATAACGTTCTGTGTCCATACATGAAACAGCCAAGAGTTCGACGGGGAGTCACCCTGCAATGTTGGTATATGGTCTGAGGCAGTGCTCCAATTGAGATGTTAGAGACCCACATGAGGGGTGATGAGATGATGGAAGAGGGCAATTGGTAGCCATCGGCATAATTTAGAACTTACTCTGGATTAGGGGCCAATGCTTTAATCCGACAATAGAGTACAAGTTAAAGATGCTAGAGAGCTACAATCAGGGTGTCCCTCGTACCTGGAGGCTAGGAGACTTGGTTCCAGGAGATGGAAGCTCAAGTAGGGCAGAAAAAGGCAAGCTTACCAAACTGGGAGGGTCCATACCGATTCTGTGATAGTCCTAAGGATGAACTTTTTAAGCTGAGTCGACAGATGGACAAGGGCTGCCAGTGGCATGGAATGTGAAATCGAAGAAATATCTATGTTTAATGATTGTAGTTTGAAGTAAGGGCAACCCTATAATCTTTAATGTATGAAAGGCTGCCAAAGATGAATGAAATGAGAATGGGCGGAAGCCTTTGTTTACAGAAATCTCTTGAGAGTTAAATGTTTTTTTAAAAAAAAACACAAGCTAAATTTCTAGCCAAATAGCTTTCGTGACCCAAGAGGCACACGAGGGAGTTAAAAAGTGCAATGACACTACGATAATCCGAGTAAATAATGGAAAGGAATCTAAAAGTGTAAAACACTAAGATAGCCCTAAGCCTAAAGGTAATGCTCGTCTTTGGCCGATATAGCTTATGCCGACTTTAAAAAGGGTTTGTTAAAAACGACAAATAAGAGCTGGCTAAATTTGAAAGCTGATTTCGTATCTGTTTAAAAGCTAAGTTGAAGTATTAGTCGATTATCATACCTTTCATTTTTTCGCGATGCTAGCAAGTTTGAGGGCATCAATAGAGATTGATTGACTTGGCACTCCTGAAGGTCCCGATTCATAATCTTAAATTCCAAACTCCCAGGCTTCGTCGCTTAACCATGTTTATTCGTTAAAACACAAGCTGATCACAAATGCGAGTTGAGTAATGTCGATCACTTAGACTTGTGTGTGAAAAATTCCAAACTTCCCAGACCTCGCTGTCTTAAACCAGTTGATTCGTTAAAAAAAGCTGAATCACATGAAGTGAGTAATGCGATCAACTTAGACTTTGTGTGTCCAAAAAAATAAAGAGAAAGAACAAAACTACAGTATAGCCAGACAGAAGATATAAGCAAGGTTGAAGTCTTTATTAATACAAACATGGAGAATTACAAACTAGAAAGTAAAATCGGCGAGGATAGCTCGCAAACGCACTTTCTCATACAAAGGAACATCAGTAATGTTTTGAATGAAACAATAGCACTAAAATGCATACAAGAGAAGACAGCAGCAGAACTAAGTGAGAAACATGAGAGCTATCACTGCTTGTCATCAAGAGCAAAAAAAGGAAGGAATGCCGACTACAACTCAAGAGAGAAGGAAAATGTCTCCACCCAGGAGAAAGGAAGGAAGCCGAGCTCCCAACTCAGAGATGAAGACGACTAGGAATCAGAGGTTCATAACGATGCAACTGCCGAATTTGAAACGGTTTTCAGCTCCAAATGAGAGCATCAACCACTCAAAATATAAGTCGTCTACCAGAAAAAGCGAGCTAGGAGACAATGCCGCTTGAGAATGAGATTGTGATTCAAGCTTCACGAATCACGACATCTGCGGCTTCTGGCCTTCATCATCTCCTTGGCAAAAATGCTGGAACTCGGCCGACTGGCTCTTGTTGGGTCCTTGTTGGATTCCTTAAAGACTCATCGAGAGCAACAGTTCTACTCTCTCGACAGAAGTATGTTGGGAGGGCTCATTCTCGATCAACTGCCCAGCTTGGGGAAAATGTCTGACATGGTCCACCCCAACTTCCAACGCTTTCGTCTTTTATTTCAGCTTTGGCCGAGAAGCCTCATTCTTGGCGCATTGGCTTTATGATCAAACTGGTCAAGCTCTATAAAATCAACTGGTCGATGCACACCTCCTGCCACCCTTGGCTCCTTAACTGGGCCTTATGCTCCTCGCATGATCAGCCTAAACTCGGCCTTTAACTCCTCTTTAGCTTAGCCTTTTCATGGTAGGAGGGCTGGGCCTGGGTGGCTTCCTTTGACTTTTTGTAGTAAGCCACCAGAGCCTCCGGTAATGAGTTGCGTGGTCATGACAATTGAGCAAGCTCTCGGTGGCCTCAAGTTTTGGTTCCAGGCACGAGTCTGTGATCCCGATAGCTCATTGCATGCCTCTCCATGGCCCGATCATGTTATTCCTCGGGTCAGACCGCATAATTTTGTGATACCTCACTCGAGCCCTTCAAAAGAAAAAAGGGCAGTTACCCGATCACATATTAATTGAAAGACTTAGCCAAAAACATAAGTTGAATTCAGTTACTCCATGAGCAGAGTAAATGAACTGACAATCTAGCCTTCTTTCAGCCGATTAAGTATCTTTGTAATCAGTCAGGACGGATGAAGACGCCTAAACATCTAACGCCTCTCACGGTCTAAATGCTGACGAACTGGGGGGCTCCACCTTGAACCAATATCTCGTCGCTCTTTGTGTTCCTCGAGATCCTTTCTAAATTGGGCTCCTTTGTCACAAATAAGTCGAAACCGACGTGTAGTGTCATTCGGAGGCTGGTAAAAGTGCGCCTCACCTCGTGGACCCTTCATGGGACCTGGATGATGAGAAAATAAGTCCTCAAGAACAACTTGGAGAAGTCAACTCCTCCAATCGTCCACATACTCCATCGGCACCCTTGAAATGCCGAGCCTAATTGGTTAGCTTCGGCAAATGGGAAGTCCTCGCTGACCTATCTGTGCTTGTAAACCAGCGACCCCGACAAACAACCTGACACCAACTGTTTCCTAGCCGGGTGAGACAACCGATAATCGAGAGACAACAATCACTACAGAAAAAAATGAAGGGTTAGCGTCTTGAAGATAGAAAGATACACAACAGGAGTGAAAGACGACTAACCAAACCAAGGATCTCATATGAGAGTTACAAAACATTTAAACCGCTAAAACTAAAAGTGATTTCCCCCCGCCTTACCTTATGTTTTTTGGTGAAGACTCATGCCTCGGCACATCCAACGCCCTTCGCTGCACCAGTGGTGTCGGATAACCGTATAGGTCTTCCCCGCGAATCCTTATCAGTTGGCTTCGGCCTCCCTCAGTTAGGCTTGGTGCTGCTTGGATCTTTTCTTTGTCGTTGCTTAGAGCAAAGCCGGTGGTTCTTTGGCTTCACCTCTCGTGGAGCAGCACTTTGGTCGCAATTGACTTACTCTGGCACGGGCAGACTTCTTGCCATATCGATGATCTCACTAGCTATACACCATCAAAACAGTGGTTAGATGCGAAAGCATACATCAATTAGGATGATTAAGGGGATCAAATACCTTAGTTTCGTCCCCTTCTTCTCTTTAGCGGACTTCATCTATCCCGGAAAGATCGACCATTACCTCTGATATTTTTCTTTGCTCCGGGATGTTCCTCGCGCAGCAGAACTGCTTCTTAGCAACAACTAAAAGTAAAACGACAAAAAAGTAGATTATAAACAAGAAGAAGAGCTAAACAACAGACAACCGGCATTTTACTAACCTTCCTGTAAGAAGGAAAAAGGCCCAGCTCTTTGGGATAATTATTATCCTAACCTCTCTTCCAGGGTACCCATGGATCGGCATCACGAATTCCACGTCGTCGTCACCCTCCTCATATGTTTCCTGGCACTGCTGAGAACAAGGTCTTGTTGAAGTAATCAATAAAGACATGCCTTCTCAGACAGGTCCGGGAAGAAATCTCACCCCGGCACCACTTGGGGAAGAGTCGTTCAAAGAGCAAATAATGGAGCACTCGTGGTAAAATACACGTCGGATGTAACAAACTCCGTTTCGATTTACTCGGGTTATGTTTAATTCCAGGAGTCAATGTCTTCTTATGGCAATTGAAACACCAGATTTACTAGCCTGATCCTTGGTCCAGACTACGCAGATACAAATAAGGTAGTAATGTTGGGGGCCTACCCGCCTATTGAAACGCAAGATAAGACAAGATGTGATTAGTGAGTTCGGCTGTAAGCCTGACATAATACCGAGTCATAACTGGATATAGTACTGCAGAATGAATAGGTTATGGACCTAACCCATGTCCAAAATAGCCTGGTTATTGCCACAACCGCGGAGTCGTAATGGTATTGTCGTGGTGACACAATTACATTAGGCTCACTCCACCTCTTCTCGCACAGAACCAGCGTTTAGGATATATTTCATCCAACTCCTAGGCAGTAGTCTTGGCGGATGGTTAGATCTCATGTCGACCATCTCTCAGTTTACGAAGGGGTACTTCCTGGAGTTCAACTTTGGAACATGCCCGGCACAAGTTCTCCTCCACCTTCGCCTCTTCGTACCTGCTCCTCGCTTCGGAGGATCGGAAGAGTCATTTTCAAGATTTCCTTAGTGCGATCTAGTTGTCAACCGTCATTCTCGGCTACAACTTCTCGCGCATAGGTCCTGACTTCAACGACCAAGAATAAATCTTCTTCACAACACGAAGCATGTCGTCATTGTCCTGTTCGTACAAGATGGTCCACTCCATAGCTGGTGTGGAACAGTCCATACAAGGGCCGGCGTCCTGACTCGCCTCGCCTAAAAATGACCGTAGTCTTTATTTGGCATTTCCCCTTAAAAATTAGACGGGGAGAAATGACTTATAGGCAAAATTAAGGAAACGAGCAGAGACGGTGCTATGACCCGGTAGATGTTGCCGGCCAACGAGGCTTCTAATACAACTGAAGCGGCCAGAAGTTTGACCGAGGGGCGAAGAGTCGTAGAGGCATATGAATAAAGGGAAAAGAATAAAGAAAAAGAACAATACCTGTAGAATAAGTGCAGTGGTTGGCCTACGGTTGCTGGTGTGTTGAAATGAGATATGAGTTTCTGTTTGGGACAGGTTGTTAAGGATTAGGAAAGGGGTTTAAACACTAGTCTAGGAACCTATTATTGAAATCTCACCAGATTTGTCAAAAGTACTGATTCCATAATCGGGAGAGGCAGGTCAGTTAGGATCATGGATATGGTTTGATTAACCTTGATAAGAATGTGAAATAATTTTCTGCCCTAATATGAACACATATGAATGCATAGATCTCCTCTCTACTCTCTAGCCTATAGGGTCCTTACTGGGATTCTTGATTAAGGAAGGTCAACTTCAGCTGGTGAACACATCCCTGCATAGACAGTTCTCTTTAGAAAATTCGCGCAAAAGGGATTGGACATCAAGGGAGACAAGCTGTGCAATGTTAGAGATCACCGTTTAAGAAGGAAAGAGAGAACCTGCTACTAAGAGAAGAAAGTAGAGAGACCAGAACAATCTACTGATCTCACTCCAATATTTAACAGATGAAAAGCAAGATAAACATTGGAAGATGCTGGTGCTATGGTGCAGGCTTGACCACTTCCTTCACTGAGAGGCAGGATTTTAGAGGAGAATGATAGCTAGAAACGGGTTGCTAGATGAAAGGTGCGGGATCAACAGACAGGTAGCCTGTTGGTATTGGCAGAAGGTTGAAAATCCTACATGTCAGACTATATTTCTGCTGTTGCTGGACAGACATCTACTGAGCTACAGACATCTATGCTGCTACTTAGGTCAGGGTTGTTCGAAGGGATCAGTTGCCATAACCAGTTCTAGGAAGATGAAGAATTGACCTCTAGAATCCAACACCATTCTCTGCAATGATGAACAGTCAGATGAGAAAGACAATGAGGAAGATCAATAGAGTTATAAATAGTTAATGCTATATGTGTTTGCATACGATTCCAAATATAAGCAGAAACCTTCAAGGGAAACGTCGAGAAATCCAAGCTATATGAAGATAGGAACTCAGAAGTTGAAGACATGAAGATTAGTTCAGGATTAGAATAAGCTTCTTGTTAATTAGTGCATGAATGTGTTGTGCGTGTTATAATTGGTTATGGCATTGGGCTTTAACTGTCTATCTTAGATTGAAGGCAACTACCAGTTGGTTGGTGACTGACCCACCAGTTTGGGAGAACATTGTATGTTCTCACAACGGATCATCTGTCGAACAAGAAAAGATTTTGGAAAGTTTCTTTAAAAAACGGTTTTAAAATGAAACTTCAAAGATGATCTGTTGAGAATTAGTTGGATATAGTAACTTAACTGAACAGTAAGTAACAAAGATATTCACTAATGTAGGAAAATTCTTATGAACTTCCTAAATAAGACAGTAGATAATCTAATTTATCTTTAATTAAGGTTGCATCACTTGTAATTG
>SNQN01005812.1:0-28725 GCA_008642245.1 Bassia scoparia
CGGTTTCCGGTTGAATATTTACAGATCATTTACCTCTCGGCTTCTGACACGTGTCACGAGGGTGTACGCCAAGTTGGACTTCTTCGACCACACGAGACGTAACACGTGGCTTTACGTGCCACATCAATACCGTTCAGAAGCTAAGGGCTACAACTAGAGTTTTTGAAAATTAAAATAAAAACAAAATTTATTGGTAGTCGGTATTATGACTCTGGTCCAATATTTATGGTTTTATTAATGTCAAAATTGTTATCTAATATAATAACTTATACTAAAACAATCTCTACCCTTTCATATTTTGCCTCCCAACTTCACCTTATTAATTATTCTTATTATTTATTACATTAAAAATGCAAGAAAACATTTAATTAAGGTTAATAATAATAAATGTACTTTGAATAAAAGTTATAAAACTTTAAACATTTATTAATTGATATACCTATGTAATTCTATCCATTATCATAAATAAAACTTTATTATGAATTGATTACAATAAAAAAAAAATTTGATTTAATTTAGAGTATTTTGCATTTTTTTAAAAAGTCGAGCATCTGCTTGGAAATTATGTAGTGATTATTTAATTTAATGACATAAAAAGGCATAGACTAAAATTGAGAAAGTAATGAATCTCGTTCGATCGTGCTTAAAGGACAAGTGAACCCTCACCACCCCACACCACAAGTCACGTGCTTCTCTCGCCGGCAACCCCCTTCACACTTTTCTCCATTTTCTCCCTCCTCCCCCCTCTCTCTCCTTTGAATAATCAATCTCTCTCTCTCTCTCTTCTCGTTTAAAACTTTAAAATTCTTCTCTTAAACCTTCATTCAATTCAATTCATTTTGTTTTTTCTTCTTCAAACCTTCACATTCAATCATGTCGGTAAGTGTTCATCTTCTTGACTTCTTCATCTCAATCTWATTGCTTTCATTTCGATGATTTTTCTTCCTTTCATTGTCAATTTTTCGAGCATTTTTTCGCTGTTTATTAGATCTGATTTTTGTTTTGTTTCATAATTTTGTTGTATAATCTGGAAAATAATCTGGCATTGGAAAAATGTGTTTTGGTTTGGTCTCATTGTTTTGTGTTGGCTTGTTTGACCAGCTTATGTTATTATTATACGACGCTTTATATTTTATTAGTGTGAAATGATGTAATGCTGAATTTTTAATTCAATGATGTTATATGCTTTTGGTTTCCTTTTGTTCTTTTGTTGAACATGATTAGAATAATTTTTAGCAAATCGCGGAATCATATTATGACCTGCAAATTTTGAGCTCGTTATTTTGCCTTCGATTGATAAAATTGTGTGACATTAGCATTTTGTGATTCATTTTAATTTTTTTAGCTAAAATGATTGAAAAGTAGGTATTTAGCACCTGATTAATTAGAGCTATACATTTCAAAGCTAATTCAAATTGATTATGACTTCTAATTGATTGATTGATAATGACACAGGACGGAACAGAATGGATGAAATCTATGTATTATTCCCATTTCTATTGTTGTTTCTTTTACAAATTAGTTGTTCATACTTGTGGTTGCACCTAAAACTGCTAGTTGAGAACTGCATTTCTCTCGGGGCAATCTGTGTAAACAAAATATGACTATGAAACCAATAAAACCAGAAATCTGACTGATAATTGGTTATAGGTTTAAAGATTTAGACAGTTCGTTTAGATGCATGTTCGAGATTGTACTTATTCAATAGTATTAAAACCATTTTTATCTTCATACTTCGTATGTATGTGACTATGTAATTAATGTAAATGCCTAATACAATTTGTAAATCATAGGAGATATTACACTTACAATAGTCATGGCTGCACTGAGATTTTTTTTCCCTTTTTTGGTTCAAGGACTTCTAATAGGGAGAATGGAATATTTAATCTGTTTCATCACCAACATAAAGTCTTAAACTAGCCTACTCTTTTTTCACCAACTCCAATCATTCGAATTCCACTTAGTTTATCTTTTATTAGCCCTTCAAATCTTTAGTGCATTATATCAATCTGAGGATGCCTTGACATTGGAAAAAGAAAGGGTATCATCTACTTGCGGTATGTGTCCAAGTTTTGGGCAGGACCATGCTGTCAAAAACTTTTCTTGGTTTTGGATCAACTGAAGTGTCCAAGGGTGATCATAATATTGTCTAGGTGTTGAGTGTCCTTTGTGGTGACTTGAAGAGTCCAAGTAACATAGACCTTTAGAATAGCAGTTATCCGTTGTTTGATGTCAAAGTGGTTGCATTTTTACTTCATCTATATAATCTCTTTATCCTAATACCCAACAAATTTGCATGCCCTAGTGTATATTACCTGACACAGAGACCACTAGCCTATAAGGTTATTTGTTTCCTGCAATTACTTGTATTCCTGAGTATGGTGCTTTTTTGAAAGCTTGCACGGGACTCTTCTGATGCAAATGTGTTGCAAGTTGCAACTGAAGGAGTCTATTGTCTAAATGTGAGTTTTCCTTTATATTCCCTAGTATTTTTTGGAGTGTTGTATGCTAGCTTTCCTATTCGTATACCAATTTTGATGAATAACTTGGCTGAAGTGTCGCTTCTATATTACTATCATCAGACCCGACCATTTCTTTCCCTATAAACTACACTAACTTGCATTTGGATCTCTTGTATTCTAGGCAAAGACAGTCAAAGTCAGCAATGTTTCTCTAAAGGCGTCTGAGCGTGAGCTTAAAGAGTTCTTCTCCTTTTCTGGTGATATTGTATATCTGGAGATGAAAAGGTTAGAAATTCATTCATCTAGAATTTACGGGTTGTAGTAAGCTCATCGCCAATATGTTTGTCTACATTTGCAGTGAAAATGATGATTCCCAAACTGCATATGTGACCTTCAAAGACATGCAGGGTGCTGATACTGCTGTTTTGCTTACGGTAATTTCTTTTCATTATAGTTATTTGAATAGGATTCATTAGCTAATTACTGTACTTTGGAAAAACTGCATACACAAAGTCAATTGATTGTACATTGAATTTAACTTAGGGCGTGTTCGAGTAACGGTGTAAGGTAACGTGCTGTTTTCTTTCCTTACCTCAGAAATAGCTGCAGTGGTGTGTCTAACTCGAAACAGTACTTGGAAAATTATGTTAGTGTTCAGAAATGTAGTGTTTTGAGTAGAGGTTGTGGTGAAAGAGACCTTTTCGGCTTTTCCCAATACTAGTAGGACTAACTTGTATCAAGAAGCAGGTAGAGTTTTTTCTTCAATACCATTTTTCTTCTATGATAAGTACAAACGATACTATTGCCTATTACTCAGATAATTAGTTGACAGCAAACATCCACTGGCCTACCACTAACTTCTAGTGTTACTGGCTTACTGCTACTTCCACAACTAAACACTACTAGCACAACTACTATTGCCGAATATGCCCTTAGTCAACTGTTTTATTTGAAGGTTCCATATTAGTTGACAGCCACTTGCAAACCGATTACTATAGTTACAATGTTTATTGGCTCAACAGTTATGATGCAATAACAATATCATTCATTAACATTAAACTTTGTTCAACTTTTTTTTTTGAAGTTGAATTTTGTTATAGTCATTGAAGTTCAGTAACTTTATAATTCCTCTGTAACATATTTTTCGCAATTCTTGTATTAAGTTGTGTTAACATTGTAAATAAGCTTAATTGTGTTTAGTTGTAAAGTAGAAGAGGAAAGTACATTAATTTGTGTGGTAAAATTGGAGGGAAAGTTTTTGAGTGAATAGGACAAATTAGTGAAAGGACCACTTTGGTGTCTTTTTCCACATTTCACTTGATGTGGTACAAGGGAGGGGGGAAATTTTCAAGCCAAATTAGGAATAAAGTACAAGTGTTGCAAGAATTATGTTACGGACGAAAATAGAAAGAGTTGTGAGAATTATGTTACGGAGGGAGTAGATTATACAACAAGCATTGTAGTAATTGAGTCAAAATTAGTTTTGATGACTATATTACACTAATTATACTTTTTTAGTATTGTTCAGTGAAATTAATTTAGTTTAGTAAAATGTAGTTGAAGTAAACAGACACTTACGTAATTCTTTTGTCCTTCATATTTTTTGGCAGCTTTCTGCTGAACCATTAATTCATTATTCGTAACCAACAAATCTAATTCATTATTCGTAACTAACAAATCTAGTGAAAAGGAATAAATATTTCAAGCAGATTTGTCCATTATATTTTCCAACCACGGCCGGCGCTAGGCCGGAGCTAGTTGAGTGGCCGCGTAGGGCCTCATCGTAGAAGGGGCTTCAAACGTAACAAAAAATAGTAATATAGTTGGTTGCAATTATAGAACATGTAAAATAGTTTGCATTGATGGTAAATACTATATAGCTTGAGCCCTACAACCAAGGTTCAATTCCTATTGAAGCATATTTTAATTTTAATTTTTGGCAGCAAATCCCATGTAATAAGAATTGTAATTAAATAGCTGTGCTTCTTCAGTTCTTCCTATGCTTAAAATAAAGTCAGATTTCCATTCCAACTTCTTGGTATTCTTAAAACTCAATTTTAACAATAGCTRGTCATTAATACTTTTTCTTAATTTATATTTCTTGTTCTACATTATACTCTTAATTAATTGTTTCATGTCAATATATGACTTTCTAATAATCAAACCTTTAAAAAATAAAAAATAAATTCTTAGAAGTTAAATATAACATTATTTAAAATTCAATAATTTCACAAAGTCAAATTTCCCACAAAAAAAAAAAAACCCACTTTAGGGCCTCTTTTTATGAATTCATACAGGGCCCCTAACATCGTTGCCCGGGCCCTGTTTCCAACCTTCTGTAAACTGATCCATCTTTAGGTCATCATGGCTTTACTAGATTGTGATTAGTTTCTGCAGTCTGCTCAAATTTTAATATCAAATGAATCTGTTTGTGGTCACCAATTTCACTTGAGAAATTGGTATAGTTTGCCCTTGGCTTTCTGCCAATGCTAGCATTTGTTAGATGGACTTATATTTCTTTGTAGCAGTTACTTCACCTTAAGATTTCTATTCAACTAAGCTGTAAATAATATTCTATTTTTTCAGCTAACTCAAATCTAAATTGCTGATAGTTGGGTGCTTATATGTTCTTAAGTTTGCAAGATATGTCATAAAGGGAAGAATTATAAAGGTTGCTGTGTTAGTTCAGGCATTTCATTTGTGAGTTCAGTGACAATACACCTATGTAATTCACCAAATATTGAGTTCTTGTCTGAATATTCTGTCATTATCTCTCCATTGTTGGTGCCTCCAGAATTCAATCAATCAATCAAAGCCTTAGTCTCATAAGTAGGTTCAGCTACATGAACAAAAGTGATTACTTCGGGTAGTCATCTACAAAGATTTTCCTCCTTTCTCTGTGATCGAGAGTTTCATTCTCTAGTAAATTCATTTGCTTCATATCTTTTCTTACTCTCCCCAACCAAGTTATTTTCGGTCTATCTCTACCTCATTTGAAATCTCCCTGATCCCACTCTTTGCACCATGTCTAAATCAACGCAAATGATTTTCCCTTAGCTTAATGCAATGTCTGGAACACCAACTTACCAACTTTCCTATGGATAACTTTATTTTTTTATTCTATCTCGTATAGTGTTCATGTACATCCATCTACATCCATCTCCACATCTACAACTCTGTGACCCGTACGTTTTGAATGTGACATTATGTACCATAGAGCTATATAGTCTGATAGCAATCATGTATAATTTCCTCATCAACTTTAAAGGGATGTTTCGATCGCACAACACTCTTGGTCGCTCTCTAAATAAGGCACACTGACTTAATCACGTAAGCCACATCTTGGTCAATATCTCCATTCTTTTGGATGATTGACCCAAGATGTTTAAAGCACTTACTCATGACCAAATCTTTTCCGTCCAACCTCACCACAAACGACATTCCAAATACTCAATCTTACTTGAACTTATCTTAAATTCTCTAGATTCCAACCTTTGTCTTCATTGCTCCAATTTGGCATTAACTCCAATTTTAGTTTCATTCACTTCATCTATAACTAATGTAAAAAGGAAAGGGCTTAATGCCAACCCTTAATGCAATCCAATTATTATAGGGAAATCGTTTGTTAATTCATCACAAGACCTCACATTAGTCGACACATCTCAATCCATAACCTTAACTAGATCAATATACTTTCACCCTCGCCGTACTGGTGTCGACATGACACAACGCGGGTACCGTTACGGAATACGGGTCAGATCTCCGGGAGGAAAAGTGGACTCGTCATTCACAACTCTAGATCTAAAATTGGAATATCAAATCCACCAACTAAGCCCTAAAACATTAGGGGTTTTGATTAGAAAGAGAAGATGAGTCAATTGAAACCATAAATGTGTTAGTTTTTTTCTCCGGCGACGGGATACCGATGGTCTTGAACTATACGAAGAGGCTCTGTTCTGTGCTCTTCTCCTTTATTCTTTCTCTGTTTTTTTCCCTTTGTTTTAAATTGGGCAAGGGAAAGGGTAAAAGGTGGGGACATCATTAATTCATGTACAACTGTCCTTCCCTCTTCCTTTTATTTTTCTGACTATTCTTTACTTTTCAAACTATTGTACAAATTAATTACTCCTTGAATAATGCAAGTGGACTTTCTTTTATGAGACTTTTTTTTAAGTTTTAGCTTTGTATGGAGAACTACAGTACCAAAAGTCCAAAACTACAAGCAATTACTATACAGTAGATTTTTTAATTCAATTCTTTATGAAAAACTATTTCCCATATAAAATACTCAACCTTCAAATAAAACAAAAACTTTTTTTTACTAGAAATATATTTTAATTTCCCTATGTAAGTATAACCGCAAGTCTTCGAGTCCAATTTTGCTTTCTGGACACTTCTAAAAAGAGTCCCCAAGTCCTTGACTTTGTAATTTTCCGAGTCTGACACTCGAACACGTACCCGCGTCCGTGCATCCTAGCTTTCGGGGATTACCATTTTTCAACGTTGCCCATCTAAGTACAAGTTGTCAATATGTCATAAGCCTTTTCTAGATAAATGAAAATCATATGGAGGTACTCCATCATTTGTCAAGACAAATGAACTGCTTCCATAGTGGATCTCCTCGAGTCCTAGGCATAGAACGAAATTGGTTTTCGGATATGCTAGTGCATGCCCTTAATTGATGTTCTATTACCCTTTCATGCAACTTCCTAGTGTTATTTATAAGCTTGATGCCTCGATAGTTAGGGCAATTTTTAGCACTTCGTTGTTCTTATAAACTAGAACCAAGGTGCTCTTCCGCCAATGTTGTGGAATCTTCGAAGTCTAAGTCTTCCATGCCTTGTTGTAACCTCTAGAATTGAAAATCAATTTTTTGATTTAATTTTATTTAGATTATTATAGAATTAACATTTATAAAATTGTTTTGGCTGTAGGATTAGCTTGTGTTTGGGCCCTATAATGATAGAATCTGTCACTTCTTTGTTGTATGAAATTCTTAATTATGTTCTTGATGTTCATGCGTTGTTGTACCAAGAAATGCAAATTGAAGAGTTTTTTTTTAGTTATTATTTTTAAATGATCTGATTTGGATTCATTTCTGCAAGAATCTAATCTTTATATTATTTAATGTGAGTATGAGCTATTTTGATCAATCAAGAATGAGGTCGTTGCTTCACTTTATTCGGTTCTAATGTAAAATTTAAAGATGTGTAGAAGCAGCCTTTTCACAATTATGCTTCCCTTCCACGTGTGTAGAATCTGCAGATGTAATTTTTCGGGTTGCTATCTATCACTATATGTTCCATTTTAATGTGATCGATTGAACCTTTGATGATGATGATGATACTGTACATCTGTACTCCCGTGTTACTGTGAGGTCATCTGATAGTACTGATGCGTTATATATTTATGTGCTTATGCCAACCGTCTCTTGTATTTCTGCATATACATTGACAACTGACTTCTTCATACCATTCTGTGCTTATCCCAGGGAGCAACTATAGCTGACAAGACAGTTACTATAACTTTGGATCCAGAATATGAGTTGCCACCTGCTGCTTTAGCACCTCCAGCTGTAAGAATAATTCTAGTTATTTTCATTTAGGAATTTTTTTTTGATAACCACCTTATCTTTTATAATTTTTCAATATAACCGGTTATCATTTGTTTTGCTTATTTAATCACTTTATGTCTTTATGATTTCCTAAAATTTTGAAATCACCACCATTTGACAGATTTTGCTTAACTCCATTAGTGGTGGGTCCCACAACTCTAATATTCTTTATTTTCCCTCACAATTCCTTATGATTCTTCAACCTAACTTATTTTTATATATTGCACTTAACATCAAAATCGTTCAAAAACATATTTTTTCTTCATGTGCAGCCATAATTTGCTACAATGACATGCTTTGTTTAATCTTTTTTCATGATTGGTTGCAGTAATGCGGTTCAATTATGTAAATTACTAAATTTAAGTCAAATGCCTAAAGCCTCAAAATTTGGTAAAAATGAACCCAGAATTGGTAACAGTTTAAAATTGGATTCCAACATTATTCACTTCGGTGGAATTACAACCCTAAGCATCCTAAAGCTTTGCTTCCACCCCCAATACCACAATATGATGCTTGTGCTAATGTTTTTGAACAATTTTGAAGTTAAGTGTAATATCTCTATTATAGGGAATGGGAGGTGGTGGTGGTGTCCCCCTAAAATTACCCTCTTACCCTTACTATAGCAATTTAAATCGAGGAAAAAAATACCCATACTTAATCACTTTAAAATTCAAAAACTTGACATGAATATGATTTCATCAATTAATACATGTTTCAAATTTAACATTAGTTTTAATTTTCTATAATTAGGAAAATTGCTATTTATTTGGATTAGTTCTCGAAAAAAATTATTGTTATTAACTAAACAGTATAATTTACAAACAATAAGTCAATAAGTAAACTAGAAGTCTAATTTTGCATATCAAAGCTCATATAACCATCAAACAATTTTCAACTTAATAGTTTTACACTACATATCAAGCACAATAAAAAGTTAAAATGTATTACTATAGGTATTGTTATATCTTTTATCTATTGTAAAATACTCTTTTAATTTGTCAATATATTAAATTGTAGCTCTACTTTGTTATTAAAAATCTAAGATAAATAAAAAAAATTATCGCACGCATCGTGTGCATAGAATCTAATAAATCTTACTAAAGCAATCCCCACCTCCCATATTTTCCCTCCTAAATTTTCCTCCCAAATACACTTTATTAATTATTGCATGAAAAATGTAAAAAATCTATGCTACTTGGACTCTTCATTTTACATCAAGTACCCGTGTCGGATCCTTGACTCTCCGACATGGGTATGGACACTTGACACACCATTTTGGGCTAAAATCATGGAAAATTTCAAAATTTTGCCTAGTCCGACACTTAGACACATACCCGTGTCGGACACTAGTACCCGAGTCAAAGTAGCATAGTAAAAAATCATTTAATACATGATAATAAATTTGTTTTATAATAAAATTTATATAACTATAAAAAAATCGAAAATAAAATTTTATTTTTAAATAATTACAATTTAAAAATATTAAATTTTAATTTAGTTAGAACAATTTGTATTTTATTTAAAACGGGCATATGCTCGGGGATTATCTAGTACTAATATAAAATAAGCTTGGTTATGGAATCGGGGGAAATTGGGAGGGAAAATAAACGGGGTGTTTGGTATTTGGGATTATAGGTAGGGAATGGGATTATTAATCCCTAATTTTTTTATTCCAATGTTTGGCATGTGGGAATTGAGTTTTAAGGTGGGAATGGGAATGAGAATGAGATTAATTAAATAATTAGCCTCTATTCCCCAAGATTTATTACCTAGTGGGGGTAGATAATAAATTTGTGGGAAAGGGGATTATTTTAATGAAAAGATTAAAAATAACCCAATCTATTATTGATATAATATCCTACACCACTTATAAAAGGGTGAAAGAGTCATTTTTCAATTTAGACCTTATATTAATCCTACATACCAAACATGGTATTTTAAATTCCTCAATTTTATTCCCAATGAAATGCCAAACAAAGGATGGGGACTATTTATTAAATTCTCACCTTCTAATTCCCATTCCCACTCCCACTCCCATCCTATATTCCCCAAATTCCTATTCCCACATGCCAAACACCCCGAAACAAAAAATAAAGGGAAAATTTAGGGGAATAATCCCACCTTTTGGGGTCTTCCCAAATTAATCTGACATTAACTTAATTATAGAATAATCCAACTTTGTACCCTTGTCTTCTTATTTGTCCTAGGTTAAAATTAATCTGTAAAAACAGGTAAACAACTATGATTAACCTGTTTGACCATAATTAAAATTGTAATCAACTAAAATTAAACTCTAATAATACAATTAATTAATAACAAAAACTAAAAGAATAAACTAAAAACTAAAAGAATAAACCCCACCATCATAGCCTACTGCCTACGACACCGTTACTCAAACCCATCATCATCATCAACAGCAGCACACCACCGTACAATTGCAAATCATAGGTTGTCAACAAACCCCATCATCATCAACCACCAGCAACCAAGCCCACCATCAGTCCACCACCCTCACTCACTCGACCACACACGCACACAAGCATTCTCACTCATCGACCACCGCATCACCGATCACATACTCAACCGCACTCACAATCGCAAATCACAAATTGCCAACACCAAGCGCAATCACCACTCACCACTCACCACCCATGCACTCAATCACATAAAAAACGTGGGGGCTTGGCAATGGCAGGGGTTGGGTTTTGCAAGTGTCGAGTTTTGCAGGGTTTATTTTTGCGAGGTTTGGGTTTTGCGAGTGCCGCGTTTTGCTGGGTCAGGTTTTGCGGTGGTTAGGTGGGTTATAGCGGCATTTTCCGGTGGGTGGTGTGAGAGGGGTGGGCTCAGGTGGGTGGTGTGGTGGTGGTTATGGTGGGGTTATTTCATTGAAGGGGTGAGATAATTATAGTGTGAAAATATGAAAAAATAAAAGAAAATTTTTAAAAATTAAACAAACTTACCTGTTAAACAGGTTACGAGTAACACGACCCATTTTAAGCACATTAGGGTACAAGGTCGGATTATTCTGTAATTAAGTTAAGGCCGGATTAATATGGGAAGACTCCAAAAAGGTGGGATTATTCCAATAAAATTTTCCAAAATAAATTGGTTTTTCTAAAAAAGTGTAAAGGATAAGGTGATTAACAACAATTTTTCCTTTCATATTTTCTAATTTCATCCTTTTATCCTTATTTGGTTGCCAAATTCCCCAGGATGCTCCTGGAGGTGCTCAAGGTGCTCTTCAAAAAGCAGAGGATGTTGTTGCCAGCATGCTAGCCAAGGGCTTTATCTTAGGGAAAGATGCAGTCGGCAAGGCAAAAACCTTTGATGAGAAGCACCAGCTTACTTCTACAGCTTCTACTAAAATTGCATCTCTTGATCAGAAGATTGGTCTTACAGAGAAAATAAGCACGGGTACATCTGCTGTCAACAACAAAGTAAAGGATTTAGATCAGAAATATCAGGTTTCAGAGAAGACAAAATCAGCATTAGCTGTTGCGGAGGAAAAAGTCAGTATTGCAGGGTCCGCTATAATGAAGAACCGTTATGTGCTCACTGGTACTACTTGGGTTGCTGGAGCTTTCAGTAGGGTCACGAAAGCAGCTGGTGAAGTTGGGCAGAAAACTATCGAGAAAGTTGGAATGGCAGAAGATGAGCATAAGCAAAAAATGGTGGATGATTTTGCTCAGGTTCATCTATCAGAATCTGACTCACCCAAGGCCTCATCATCCCCGAAGGCTTCATCATCACCTAAGGAATCTACTCAAAGTGAGAAGCAACCTACAAAGCCGGAGCCAGCACAAGGTTTGATCCTTTAATTTGCCTTTCAATGTATATATACCTTTGACTCAAGAATTGTTACCTGTTACTTTTGTTATTGCTTCCATCTGTTGAGAAGTTATCATTATAAACGAGATTCACTTTATAAGTAGACATTCTTCATCTATTTCTGGTTCTTTACCGTCCTTTGTTTGAACGTTGATGGATTGAACAATTCGATGGTATTGCTCAGTCTTTTTTCTTTTCTTTTTTCCCCCTCCTAATGGGCTTCGGATAGCCATGGAGTCATGTACTCGTGCACTTCCATATAGTGTAAATTGATCTTTTTAATCTTCATTGATATTCTTCTCCATTCTTGGACGTAAAAAAGGAAGTGGGAGGAAATATTTGGCTAAAAAAAATATTTAGGGGGGAGAGAAATTGGAATGAATCGAAAGAAAARATACTTTAATAAAATTTCAATTCCCTTTACTCTCAAAAGAGGTGAAGAGGAAAGGGAAAAAAATAAATTATTTTCAATAATACAGCCTTTTGGTTGGCTATTTGCAAATAATAATGCAACTTTTTAAATAATTTTTTAACAAAGCAACATCTATACCTCATTTTCTATGAGTAGGATGTAAGAAAGACCCACTTGAAAAATGGCTTATTCTTATCTTTGATTTGAAGTGGTTTTTAAGGTGGTAGCCGATAGGTAGGTGGTGAACTATTTACGAGGTTTTAGTAGTTTTAGATATGGTGATTATTCTTAATGGAAAATGTTTGGGTGACATTAAGGGATGGTAAGTTGGTTACCCTTTAGATATGTGTACACAATGATTTAATATATAAGTGTAATTAATAAGAGAGAGATAAGGCTCTATTGAAAATTATTTTGATGCATTTGTGATCAATCAAAACTCAAGTTTGAAAGGGTACCAAGTCTTAGAGTTCCTCAATCATTGTCCAATTCCTTACATTCTACTCAAAGAAAAGGAGGTATAAATGTTGTATTATTAAATATTAGAATTTTAAGCACGCGATGCGTGCATGATGTATTGTGTGTATATTATGTTTTGTCAATTGAGAAAAAAAATTTAGGCGAAATTGCCAATAACTACTCGTTTTTTGTCAATTTTTAGAAACAACTGTCGTATTGTTTTTTTTTTTCCTTAAAATAAAATTACCCACTTTTTACGTTTTCTTTGCGAACCACTACCTCTTAACGAAAATTCACTAACGCTGTTAACACTCACCAATCCAACCACCACCAACCACCATCCTAGGCCACTAACCACCTAACCACACCAAACTATCACTTGAAACACCACAATCAATAGCAAAACAACTGCAACCACCATTCACGCACCATGGCAGCCATCACACGACCACTCTAACTCGTTTCTCTCCCTCACTTACTTCTTGTTGCTCAAATTTGCTGCTGTCTCGCCAATGCTAGTGGTGGTGTTGCTATTGTCTCGCTTCTCTCCAAATTGTTCTCTCGTCAATTTAGTTGAAGATATGTATTACAAAACCCCTCTTTTTAGTTTCTTCTATATATCTTCACAATAAATTTTTCTGGGTTTGATTTCAAATCAAAGGTTGTGGTTTTGATTCGAAACAACCAGCAAACAGAGACCCCATCCCCAATTTTGGAAATTGTGAATTGGAAACCATCACCAATCCAATTTAGGGTTTTGATTTTCAATTTGGGGGTTTTAATTTTAAACTAGCAAAGGGCATAACTACTTGAATACAACTCCAAATTAAGCGATTCTTGAATTTATTTCATGTTTTTTTTTTCAAGATTTACAACTTTCATAAAGAAACATTGTCCAAAAAATAGGTGAAAGGCTGAGAAAAGTGCCATATAAGTTGCGCGACTAGTGGTGGCTGTTAAGGGGTGGTTTTCGTGGGGGTGGTGGTTGTTTTGTGGTTGTTAAGGGGTGGTTTTCGAGGTTGTGGTGGTCGTGGGCTACTACCTTGCTCTGCGGTGGTGCTAGTGGGTTGCTCCGATGGAAGGCAATGGTCAGTGGTAGGTGGCAGCAGCACAGTAGTGAGGGAATGGTGGTTCCTGGTGGTTTGATTGCTTGGAGTTAACGCTTTTAATGAAAATCCGTTTAGAGGTAATGGTTCGCAAAGTTAAGTAAAAATGTGGGTAGTTGTTTCTAAAAACTGACAAAAAGCTAGTTTTTTATTACTCCATTCGTTATACATTATTGGCAACACTTTCCATAAGGGGTTGTTACATATTATTGGCAACACTATTAGTTCTTTCTTTTTTTTGATTAATTTTTAATGATAAAATGACTATTATACCTTTACTAAGTTACACATTTACATAATTTAACAATCCTAATTATAAACCATGTGAGGCAAAGTCTACTCATATGTACTTGTTTACTTTATTTATATTTGTTTTCTTCCTCTTCCCTCATTTTTTCTAATTTTACACAATTCACAAAAAATTTATTGGGARGTGTGCTAGTATAAGTGTTGCCAATAATGCATAACAGATGGAGTATCTTTGGTTTGTTGAAAGATAATTGATGTTAATTATGGTTAGTTAATGTTTTCTCCATAATATATCTCAAAGATATACAAGTAAAAGGTTTGTAACAATTATGGACTTGATTGAAATAATCTAATGTTTTTTTTACACGATGAAATATTCTAATTTGATTGCTTTTGGATTGACAATTAAGGATTTTTTCGTAAGAGTAATACGAGTAGTGTACTTTCATGTGATTATAATATATCCAATTTATCAAAATAACATTACTCAAAATAATAATAATAATAATAATAATAATAATAATAATAATAATAATAATAATAATAAAGAAAGATTAGTAAGGGAAGTAATGTAATCTCACTTGATTATAATATATTCAATTTATGAAAATAACCTTTTATTTTTTGACGAGATGAAAATAACCTTATTAAAATAAAGATTGAAGAATGATTAGTAAGGATAAATTTAAGAGAAAGACGAGAAAGACGAGGAGGAGATGAACGACGACGAGGGGAGGTTGTCGAAGATACAAAGTCAACGCCAAATGGTCGAAAACACCATTTCGCATTGCTCTGTATTTGGGCTTAAATTTGGGTTAGTTTGATTTCGTGTTTGGGTTTTGAGTGGTTGGAGAGTATAAAGAGAGTGAACGACGATGAGAGTAAGAGAGGAGAAGGAATTGGAGGGAGTGGATGAAGAGGAGGAGACATTATCGTGGTTGGAAGAGAGAGAAAATGATGTTTGTTGGCTTAAGAAATTCTATTGCGAAGATTGTTGTTGCTTTTGGGGGGTTTGCTGAGGCGAAGATGAAACATTGTTCGATAATGGAAGCATGAAGGTACAACAATGGCAATTTTTCGATGAAAAACGCCGAAAATGCGTCGGCAAATTTGTGTGGATTCTCTATTGTATGAAAATAAGACAGAAAAAGACAAAAATTGAACTCTCGTGCAATGCACATGCCATTTAATGGCCAAAAACTTACAGTCAACGTCGGGAAAAAAAATCAGGTAGTAGTGAACAAAGAAAGGAATAATTTAGGTAGTTTCGACAAAGAAGTTCTAATCTAGGTAATTGTTCGTAAAAACTAGTGTAACTAAGATAGTTTTGGACATATTTTCCAAAATCGGAGGAAGTATACTTCTTCCGTTTATCTTTTACTTGCATCCTTTTCTTATTAAGGAAGTTGCAAAAATACTTGTAAATTTCCCTTTTTAGTAAATGGCCCCCACCATAAATTACAATTATACCCTTATAAAAATATTATAATAATGTGTAAACCCCATTTGCAAGTGGGTCTTCTTCCTTAATCAACATTTTCTCTTTCTTCCTTAATTCTCATTATTGTGCTACACCCCTTGAATGCAAGTAAAAGAGAACGAAGAAAGTATTACTTATTTACTATATTGCCCCTCTTTTTATTTTCCTTTTTCATATTCATTCTTCATTTTCTTGCCAAACCACCCAACTCACCCACCTTCTCCTTCATGTTTTTTTTTCTAGTTTCATAAAATCATTTTCTTTTAGCTTCTTCAATTTCTTAATCAACATTTATGTTCTTTAGTTTTCTTTTTCTTTCTTTTTTAATTATTGCTGGCCTTTGAACGATACTCAATGTTGCTGCTGTCGATGGGAAGTAAAATGCCACTTAACATATCGCTGTCAACGGAAAGTGAAAGTGAAAAGTCACTTAATGCAGTGCTAACTTTATGCATTTGTTGCCATGAATGCTGAAAAGGTTAATTTACCACAGACAATTATTCTAAAACCAAACAAAAGTTACAAAACATGGAAAATTAAAAATTAGGAAAATTCTTATTGCTAGGTACGAGTTTTCGCCAAAATCCAATGATAGGTAAGAGTTTTTTAATCCCTCTAATGGGTACGAGTTTTTCTTGCATTCCCAACCATGAGTATAATGAGGAATATTCCGTTAAATTAAATCAATAGGCAAAGAATATTCCGTTAAAACCCTCACAACCACCACCAACCCCAACTATCGCACCTCCCTCACTGCTGCTTTTCTCTCCCTCATCATTTGTTGTGCCCATGGCCGCTGGTTCTTCCCAAACAAAAACCCACCACCACAACCCTCGTATATACACACACACAATCCCGACCAAAACTGCCATTTGTTCTCCCTCGCCTTCTCTTTCTTCCTTTGCAAGTTCTTCCACTTCGAAGAGTCCACCTCTCCTTCGAGTTCATGTTGGTTGGGATTAGTGAGGGGGTTTGGCGATGGTGGGTGCGTTGAAAGGTGGTGGGGTTTGGCGACGGTTGGTGCGTCGGAAGGTGGTGYCTGTTGGTGGTTTGAATTGAGTTCAAGGATGGTGGGGGTTTGTTTTTCAAGGGTGGCTGGGTAGTTGGGGTTTGATGAGGGTGGCTGGGTGTAGATGGAGTGGGGTAGCGAGGGTGGTGGACGAATAAATTGGGGTGGGGGAGGAGGTTTAAGGGGCAACATGGGGTGGGGGAGGAGGTTTAAGGGGCTGTAGTTGGGGTTGGTGGTGGTTGTGAGGGATGGTCATTGGGGTTTTATCAAAATAATAGTGATTATACTCACGGTTGGGAATGCAAGCAAAACTTGTACCTATCAGAGGGATTGATAAAACTCAAACCTACCAAAGGGAATTTCCATAAAAATATTCTAAATCATAAAAAAGTTACAATAGTAAATGTCCCTTTATAATTATATTAACTTCGTATATTGGAAATGTAAATGTCCTTCATGAGATGATAAATCAAGAGTTATGTGGAGAATTCAAAAGGAAGAAATTGAGAGAGCTTTGCCAAAAATATGTTCAAAGAAAGCAGTAGGACCCGATGGTATTCCTATTCAGGTTTGGAGATGCTTGGGAGTTGAGAGACAAAGGAATTGTATGATTGACAAGTTGTTTCAACAATAATACAACAAAATTTGGGAACGAGTGATTGAATGTGAAGATCTCGGAGGACCAATTTGGTTTTATGCCAAGGAGACTCACTATGAAGGCAATACACCTAATAAGACAACTTATGGAAAATTACAGATATAAGAAAAAGGATCTACATATGATATTAATTGATTTGGAGAAAACCTACGGTAATGTACCGAGGGAAGTACCTTAGCAGGCTTTAACAAGGAAAGAATTTTTGAAGAAGTTTGTTGACATCATTAAAGACATGTATGATGATGTTAACACAAGTGTGAAAACAACAATTGGTAAAACAGAAGAGTTTCCTATCACGGTTGTAGTTCATCAAGATTTCACACTTAGCCCTTCTATCTTTGCCATTATTATGGATGAATTGACAAGGTTTATTCAAGACGATAAACCATGATGCATGCTGTTTGCAAATGATATCGTATTAATTGGCGAAACAAGAGAAGGGGTGAAAGTAATTTGGAATATTGGAGACATATTTTGGATTCTCGAAGCTTGAAATTAAACAATAAGACGGAACATTTGAAGTGCAAATTTAGTGGGTTAAGGAGAAGGGAGACAAGTGTGATTCATTTAAATGGAAAGGTTTTTCAAGGTTCAAAGGTTTTTGATACTTTGAGATCCATTATCCAAAATGATGGAAAATTGGATGGAGATGTTGATCATAAAATTAATCCAAGTTGGATGAAGTGGAAGGGAATGTAGGGTTTTCGGTGTGATCGTGGTATGCCCTATAGGCTAAAAGGGGAATTCTCTAGGACCGTTCTTCGGCCACCTTTGTTGTATGGGACAGAATGTTAGGCTATAAAGCATTGTCATGTTCATAAGATGAACGTGGCAAAGATGCGTATGCTGCGTTGGATGTGTGGGCATACAAGAAAGGAAAAAGAGTAAAAGAAATGAGGTTAATCGAAAGAAGTTAAGGGTTGTACTCATTTTCCCCATTATCTTCGGGTTGTACTCATTTTCCCCATTATCTTCTTTAGTGCTTATATTATCTTTAAGAACTTCCTTCATATATACTCCTAGTGCTTATCGTGCTTAGTGCTTAGTGCTTAGTGCTTATATTATCTTCCTTAGTGCTTATATTATTGATGTATTGTATTATTATATGGTTTTCCTCCCATTTCTCTTGCTATATCGAATGGTTTTTGGCCTTCTTAAGGCCCTCTTTGCTACTAATGTTGTTTGTTTAGAGTTTGAGTAAGTTTTAGGTTGCTTCCATTTATTTGGAGTGATTTCGGAGCTTAATTGCAAACATTACGGAGTTTATCAGAAGTAGCAATGAGCTAGGAGTGGAGCAACGCAAGGAAGTTGATACATGCTCACTCTTTTGACCATAACTTTTGTTTCGTTCGTCGGATTGGTGCGATTCTAGTTGCATTGGAAACTAGACTTCGAGAGCTTCGATTGATAGGTCACATGCGTGATTGGATCACGGAGCTCGAGATATGACCTCTTGAAGATGGACGATTCTGCTGCCAAAACCATATCCGATCGATCGGATCACACCCGATCCGATCGGATCGAGGCCCGATTCTGCACTTAAGTGCTTTTAAATTAGCTTTAATGAAGGGCATGATTGTAATTAGCAAGCTTAGTTTAATTTAGATTTTTCTGATGTTTAAGAGCTTTAGAAATCCTAATTCTTCTATTATCTTTGTTCCATAATTAATTCAAAGGAGAGAATTTTCCCCAATTACGTTATTTTGTCAAGAACCCTAGTTTTTGTCTTTCAATAGAAATCATCATTCAATCATCAATTGCAACCCTCTTTTGGTAATTAATTCTTTCTTAATTCAATTCCTTATTGCTTTCAATTATTCATACTTTTGATTATTGCTTTGAATTGTTTTAGCTTATTAATTATTACTTTAAATTATTTTAGGCGTTTATTTTTGTTTTGATTATTCTTGCTTTAATTATGTTCTCCCATATTATAATCATCATGTTTAGTGCAATTATGAGTGAGTAGTCTAATTTCTAGAGCGATTGGGGATCTATAGCAATAGTGTTGATTATTAATGGTTGATGCATTCATGCTTGGCTTTTAATTAAATTCTATTTGATTGCTCTTCATGTTATTCAATTAGGTAGTGCACGACTTAATTGGTAATTAGATTAGTCACGAGTTTCTAGAATCTAGCGATTGAAACTTAATACAGATCACATCAATAGGTAGGAACGACTTTCCTAGTCGAAAGATACGGTTAGAGTAGTTTATGGTTTAATTGATTCGAGAGAACTTTATCCTGTTGATTATGCCATGCTATGAATTGTTGATGCCAAATCGTTGTCAATTACTTGCATATTAGTGAACCATAGCTCTAGATTCTTTTATCATATAGTTAATCTCTTCCATTAATCGTAGTCATTAGTTTTAAGTAGTTTAAACCACAAAACAACATTCTTCTTGCTAGTTTAGATGCTTTTATTCAATTAATCAGTAGTTGTTGTTTCCTCGTGGATRCGATCCTGTTACCACTAACTGCAGGTTAGTTATAATAGGTATTTTTGATAGGTACGCGACAAGCCTGTCAATTATCTTCCTTAGTGTTAAGGGTTCCTTCTTCCTTAGTGTTAAGGGTTCCTTCATTTTCCCCATTATCTTCCTTAGTGCTTATATTATCTTCCTTAGTGTTAAGGGTTCCTTAGTGTTAAGGGTTCCTTCATTTTCCCCATTATCTTCCTTAGTGCTTCTTGTTGTTGTTGTTGTTGTTGTTGTTGTTGTTGTTGTTGTTGTTCGGCTGCTTCTTCCTACTCAACACATAAAAAAGCTTGAGATTATCTACTTTGACCACCATCCTTTGAAAGCTTGCCTCAATTGCTCTCTTTAGACCAAACTTTATCGACATTGCTTCTGCCATAACAATCGAGCACTCCCCAACCCACTAGTCACAAGCAGCCAATAAAACATCCCCTTAATGGTCTCTAAGGATCACACCTAAGCCGAACCTATATTAAATCCATCACCAGTGGCCACATTAGAGTTAAGCTTTGCAATTCCCATAGGTAGAGTAAACCATCGCTTCGTCTAAGAACGCCCAATAGCACACTTTACACCTAATAACTCCCGGACTTCTTGATATTCACCGACCAACCCCCGCATCCTTATGTATTCTCCATTAAGCAACTTTTGAAGTTTTGTTAAAGCACCTTGCAATCCTTCCTAACCACATGGACCAGCATACAGAACCCCTGAAAAGAACCCACTACTCCYTCGGATAATTAGTCCTCATCAACATCTCAATCCATTCCCGAAAGCTACTCATTGTATACTTCCTCGTATCCAATCTCAAAGAGAAGCAACCCACATATTTTAATAGAGTTTCAGGGCAACGAATCAATAAATGACTAACATCTTCTCCCTCATTTCCAAACCTAGCACAAATGTCATTCACCTCAACCCCACATAAGACCAGGTTTTTATGTTAGATAAGGAAGCAAGTCACAAATGTAGCTCAATCATATGTAGTATGAGTGTGTTATTAGATTGATTTGTAAAAAGAACTTTGAAATTGGAATAAGATTCAATAGGACGTAATTAGGTTCCATACAATATAACTCAATTGAATGTAAAGGGATTAAAATTTAAAATGGTTACAATTTTATTTTATTTTTATTATAAGAAAATTTAATACAACCCGAATCAGAAATTTATCAGGTACCATTAGTTAAAATTTTCATTTTAAATCTGATTTGGGTAAAATTATTCAATAAATATGAACCAATCTAGATTCATGTGACACATGCATTGTGAGCCAAATGTATAAGGAAATCGGAGCTTCCATGTGGTCATTTAGCAACCAACCAATCAGAATAGTGTAATATATTGGGAGATGAGCTATAAATAACACACCTTCCATTCTACTATTTATTGAAGAAATTCAAATCTCTCTATATCTGTTTTCTCATTCTATCCATGACTGAATTAGTTGGAATTTTTTATTTGAAGTATAAATGAATTTTGTAAGGTTAAAGCAACTTTATTAATTTAAACGAAAAATATGGATATGTCCTTCCCACCTAAAATAAATACACTAATATAAAAATATTTTTTTTAATTATAAATAAAATTATAAAGTTACAAAACCAAACTTAATAATTATCAAGTTATAATAAGTTTATAATAAATATCAATTACTAATAAAGGTATAATCTCATCCAGATAAATTTTTCATCTTACTAATAGATATTATTAACTTTCGATTATTTTATTGTACGTATTTATTACAATTGTTCTATCATTTTAGGATGATATGAATATTTGTGTGATAAATTATATAATTTTTGAAAAATGGATCATTTAATTTTGTTTGATATTTTATTTATTATTATTTTATATTTTATATTTTACGATTTATGAGAATTTAAACGGATCTAATTTTATTTGTTGTAGGTTGGATTTAAAAATAACACAAAAAAGAATTACACATATTATACGGGTTTATGATCCGATATGATAAAAAGGGTCAAAAAAGGGGGAAAAACAAATTCAAGATGTAATCATTGAAGTCGAGAAAGTAAAAAAAAAAAGCAAAATATAAAAAGAGAAAAACGAAAAAAAGATAAAAACAACACAACAATAATAAAAAATCGATCGGCTTCTACATCAACTCATGCACTATAAACATGTGAATACAAGAAGAAGTAAACTTCAGCGCACAATTGATCTATTTTGAGAATTTAATTTATTCCTTTTCAATATTTTTTATTAATATTTAATTGGTAAACTTTAAATAATTATTATGTCAAGTATTGAGAGTTCATGGCTTGCTAAATTTCGTTGTTTTAGTTTAGGGATTTAATCTTTTCTTCAATCTTTTAACAAATTGAATTATTTGTTTTGTTTTAATTTATATTATTATTGCAATTTGATAAATTAATGTGGATAGTTAAATGTATATTTAAGGTATTGACTTATTAGTCGAAGTGAAAGTTTAATGTTAGTTCATGGGATTATCAAACATCAATCATTATAATTTAGGAATAGTTATTGACTTGGATGTTCCTCTAGGGTTTCCATTAGGAGCGTTTTTTCTAGCCTTCATTGGTAGGTTTTTCCCTTATTTTTGGTTTTCCTTTATTCTTCTTCACGCTCCTATTTTCTTTCATATTTTTTCTTTTTGACATTGATTGTGAATATCTGTAGGGGCTCCAGCTCCACTGGTATTTTATACCACGAATAAACCCTAAAAACTCTTTTAATTGCTTCAAATAAAATGATCCCATCATATGATGGTTCTTAATTTAGTGTGCCCAATTCATTTTCAATTTATTGTATGTTCACTCAAAAATCTACACATCAACGAAGATTAAGCCGAATTGGTGCAACTCACATATTGTATTGCTTTGGATCGATAAATAGGCGATGTAACTAGTTCAAATGTGTTTTGTATTTTGTTGGAATTCTTTTCTTCAGTTAGTTGTAAATGTTATTTGACTATTTCTTATAAATGAAATCCCTATTCTTCTCATTAAAAAATCTATAAATAATTTATATTCATTGGAAGAAATTTTTTGGTCAAATACAAAACCTAAAATTATTTCTCATACTTGTTTCTTAATTTGGTACTTGATTAAAGCTCCTTGTGGATGCAATACCTTGGCCACTTTATATTTACAATAATTGGACCCATACACTTGTGGTAGGTTTAGACTCCACCACTTAACTTTAAAGTTCTAAAAAATCTACTCAAAATTAAAATATATCTCCATGACCTGACTTTCAAGTCCATGAAAATCAACCCAAAATGAAAATACGTCATCAACCTATCCAGCCTGTTCAACTATACCCCTTAGTCATGTTTTGGATTCTTAGGGGATGGGCAATGATGGAAAAATATGTACCTATAAACATGAGGAGCGATTTTTGCAATATATGTGAGCTTAATATTTACGGAAAAAATTATTATCACTACTAATTCATATTTGGTACTCTGTAAATCTTTGGATTTTTTTATTTTTTTAGTTATATCAATTTATTTTGAAAAGTTGCAAGAAAAAAAGCCTTTTAAAGGTTCATTCTAGCGGAAAAAACCTTTTAAAGTGTTTATTGTTGTAGATACCTACATTTGTCCCTAGCCCATTTTAGATACCTACATTTTTCCCTAGTCCAAGATGATCAATGATAAAAGACCCTTGCAAAACACACAAGCTAAAACTGAGAGAGCTAATACCTTGGCATACCCTAATAAGACAGCTTTTACACAGCAACTAACACTTCTTCTTCCACATAACACCCTTAAAAATAAGTTTCAATTTTTAAATAATTATTTCTTATTTATATACTTACTTTTATAATTTTTAGGATTTTTTGGAATTTTCTAAACATTTTCAGTATTTTTTTTTAATTTTCGGTCATTTTCTTAATTTTTTAATTTTTTTCAAATTATCAAAACAATTCAAAAACTCGTGAAAATTTAACAAAACACTCTAAAAAAAGCCGGATTTTTCTATATTTTTCCATTATTATTCGTTTTGTGGGAACTGGTTTATGAATTTCAAAAGCAAAAACGCAAACTTGAGCGAAACGAGCGATTCCAGAACTTTTTGTTTGTCGAACTTGGACATATTCTCACTTTCTTGCTCCCTAAGTTGTACATGTTCATTGGAATCAATTAGCACGACATATTCAATAAAATTAAACCATTTCCCGACATTAAAAGCAAAAAAGGCAAGAAAATTAAGCGAATTTGGGGCAATTTTTTAGCGTTACTTGTTATTTCTTCCTTATTTTGGCCAATATGTGTGTTTTCGATATTATTTCACTAACCTTTTGGTTCGATTTCCACTTTGTTTAGTTTTGCAAAGCTTTGTTGGTTTTTAGTGGTTTTTATAAGTTTTTCACTAGTTTTCTCTTCTTTTCTATCTTTGTACACTCAATTGCAAGCTCCCTAGTTGTACACATGCTAGTTTTAGGCCTTCCTACTTGTTGGCTTGGTTGTGATTGCTTAAGTTGAGCCTTAAGGCACTTGAACATTTGCTCTAACACCTTCTTCGAGCGATATATTTTTGTGCACTTTGAATTTGCAGGTGAGAATTTTTTCATTGGAAAGTACACTTAGAAAGCTTTCCAGCGGTATATTACAAGCTGCAATCCGATCACCGAGCAAGAAGTTATGGCCGTTCAAAGTTGAGTAGTTCAGCTTGAGTGTGACCCGCCATGCGCCTGCAGGGCACTCCAAGATTTCCAGTAGGCTTTCTAAGCGTGCACGCATCCTTAGGTCTGGCCCGCGCGTGTTGGCACGCCCCTGCAGGAGCCTTCCTCTTTCCAGAAGCCTTTTCGAGCGGTCGCGCATCCCTAGGACCGCTCGTGCACCGGCCCGAGCCTCCCAGGTCAGCCCGCGCGTTGGCCCGCGCCTGCAGCCGCGCCTCAATTTCCAGAAAGATTTTGGAGCGTGCGCGCATTCCAAGGTGCCCCGCGCCCTGGCCCGCGCATCCCAGTCAGCCCGTGCGTCGGCCCGCGCCTACTTGGTACTCTCCGTTTCGTTGACTGTGACCAACGTTGACTTGACTAGAGGAGTTTTTGGCACATGTTGTAATTAGTAATGGCAAACTTGTAATTATGAGGAGCTTGTATTTGAGCTTTGTATATTTAGATTTAGGAGAGAAAAACAAAGGAGTAATTAGAATTTTTAGAATAGAATTTCAGATTTCTTTTTGCTTTCAACTTCATCTTCTTCATTTTTCCACTAGAGAGGAGAGAGAGAGAGCTCCAAGTTCTTGATGTTTTTGCCCTAGAATTCTCATTTCTCAATCAATTTTAGCAATCTTTATATGCATTCCATTTAGAATTTTGAGGTAATTCCATTTCTAGCTTTTATTTTCAGTTTTAAAGTTGTTTACTCCTTGTTTTTTGCTAATTTTTGTTTTTCCAAGTTTTGTGGGTTTTGTTGTTGCTTTAGTTTTTGAGTTCCTTTGTTGATAACTAGCTTCTACTATTGTTTGTGATGATTTTGGTAGTTGTTTTGCTCAATTTGGCTTAGTATTGGCGTTGTTTCTTGAATACAATTTTGTTGTTGCAATTACTAGTTTTTCAATGGCTTTTTCCTTGTATTTTCCTTTGCTTTTTATGATTTCTAATTTTCAAAACTATAAATTATTTTCTTCTTCAAAAAACTACAATTATTTTCTAGCAACAAAATCATACAAGTTATTTAAAGAAATTCAAGTATACTCACAATGTACACATACAAGTCATGCTTTCATACATTTGATAACATTATAAAGTAATATAAAACAAAAGGAAATTAACTAAAGTAATGCTTCTCTAAAATTAAATAAATAAAGTCAATAATATATTGTATTATTCCGAAGGTGAAAAACAATACGATGAACGTAAAATTGAATGAATGTTTTTATCTACTCTGTAGTAAAAAAAATAGTTAAGGTTTTTTTTCGAAAAAAATAATTACATAAATCTTTTAAAACTCATAAAAAAACTTATAAAACTAAAAAGGAAAAAAGAAAAGAAAAGCAAAAAAATCTTTTAATAGCAAGAAGGAAAAAAAAAGAAAATTTTAAAGTGAAAAGAGAAAAATATGAAAGTGAACACATGTGAAATGTATGTAAAACCAAGTTATTAAGTATAGTATAGATATAGACACGAAATCCCGTAAATAAAATCAAAACTTTTTTTTAAAAATGTGATTATTTCATAAATATAGTTTTATTTGTGATAATAATAGAATTATATATGTATCAATTATAAATGTTTAAAGTTTTATCCAAAGTACAATTATTAACCTTATTAAATGTTTCTTATAATTTTTATGCAATAACAATATAAACAATATAATATAATAATAATAATAATAATAATAATAATAATAATAATAATAATAATAATAATAATAATAATAATAATAACAACAACAACAAGTATAATTAATAAGGTGGGGATGAGAGGGAAAATATGATGCGGTGGGTATTGTTTTAGTATATGTTATTAGATATTATATTAAGATATTATATTAAGATATTAGGTTGTTAGCATATTATTATCCTGATATTAGATTAAGGTAATCTTTTAAGATAGGATTAGTTTTTAGGAAGTTATCTTTTATTTGTTATATCTTTTATTTTCTTGATTGACAAGGAATTGTTACCTGTAAGTACTTTAAGAGTCATTGGATAAAATTAGTTTTGTGTTTTCAGTTAATCAAGTARCGTTGCTATTGTGGTGCGTGCGTCCACTTCTCATAAAGTTGAGGCCGAGTGAAACCCCTTGTAGTTGAGGCTATCAAGATTTTTACCCAATAGTTAGTTGTTATCTTTTTATTCAATTAAATCTTACACAACAAAATAATTAGAACCTCACTAGTGTTTGCCGATAGTTTGTTGATAAATTATCTCTCGCAGCCACATCAAATTCATTCTCGAAACTCTTTCAAATTGTTTTACAATTTTCAAACACATCAAATTCAACATTCAATAAAGGGTTCTAAGGGTCTGAAGCACAATCTTGGTTAAAATCAACGTGTTTCAAGGCAAGTTTGAGGCCAAACCCCCCTTTTCATGCTTGCTTAGAAATTTGACATCCTATGTAAACTTTTAATTAATTTAATATTGATTAATGATTATTCAACTTGATCTAAAATCAATATAGGCAAAAATTTTGATTCATTTTTTAATGCATGCTTGTAATCACAACAACTATTATCCTTTAAACAAGACCGAAAAAATTGATCACCACTAATCTAGTCCTTATATGCACATATTTTTCTTAAATAACCTGCCTAATAATTGCATGCGTAGGGTTAGTTAACACAAAGATATGTTTGTTGTTGTCTTTTTTACAATGAACTCGCAAAAGACCGATCGAGTAGAGACTGCTAGATGTCAGGGGGGTGCTATACACTACTTCGCCCTTGCCATGTCCCTTAATCCATGACATTGGTGCATGACCAAATTATGGAGTCCTCCGCCTTGCATTATGACTAGGCAAGATATATAATGGGTTCCGCAACTCTCGAAAAGAGTGCAGTGGTGACCTACCTACTCTACTCGAGTTTTTTTTAGTACAATTCACGCTACTCTAGGCATACACACAATATGCAATATCAAGAAATTCAATTCTTGCAAACGAAATCACCGAGATTGTACATGCGGGATACCCGTGGGCATCAATCCCCCTCGGGCCCGATAAAAATCAACCCTGCGACGCCCGTACACCCATGATAGTGAATTATAAGAATCCCCTTGCAATACATAAGCTCGAACCGAAGGAGTTTAGGCATCGACACACCTAAAAAAGGCAAGTTTTACAAAGCAATAAACGATTTTTATTTTAAAAAAAGTGCTTTTAAAAAAAGTGCTCTAAAAAATAATCAATAATTTGTAAATAATTATTTCTTATTTTAAGACATTTTTCTAAATTTTTTTAAGCAATTTCAAGTATTTTTGGATATTTTCAGTCATTTTCTACATTTAAAACAATTTTCAAAATCATCAAAACATTTACAAAAATCAAGAAATTTTTGCACAATAATGCTCCACAAATTAAACCAGATTGTCCTATATTTTTTCATAAATTTTCACTTTGTGGAATTCAATTTATGAAATTTTGAAGCAAAACACGAGTACGTGGTAAAATTATTGTAGTCTTGTATTGGTAAAAGTTAATGAAAGATTGTTGCAGTCTAGTGTAGGGGAGAACGTGGTGCAATTTGGTGCGGACTGGACCCTAAATTGCACGCACCAAACCGTAATTTTGCGATTTGGGATTCTTGCAAATCAAACCACACCGCTAAATTTCTCAGACTGCACCAAAATGCATCACAATTTGCGGGTTAGTGCGGTGTGATTTGTGGTTTAAGCACTTTTCTTTTAAAAAAACATCTCTAAATACTCTATTTAATGTATCTTTCGCAAATGTTTTTCGTTTAAACATCAAAATATACAAAGTCTTAATAAAAAAATAAAAGCTCATTTGGTAAAGTTCATAATAATACATTATAAATTAGAATGCCATTTCCGCAAGGCCGCAATAATTATGTATCTTTGACGATAAAATTTGCAGTTTTGGTTGGTCGAAATTTTTTAATTAACCAAACCAAACCGCAAAATTCCAATTCGGGAAAATAAAAACCAAACCGTCAAATTGCGTTTTGATTTGCATTTTGGTGCGGTCAAGACCGCACTCTACTTAGGCCTACTCTAGAGTATGTGGTTAAGTCTTCGGGATAAACTTACCGTTATTAAGAGCTGATAAAGCCTGCGAGCGAGCCTAACTTGAAAAATTGTGGATTTTGGGCCTGACTTTTCCCGCCAAATTTTGGACCTAACCCGACCCGATTTTCCAACTTTGGTGCGGGCTTTGGCGATCCAATTTCATACATTATAGTTAATTTTTGGGTCTGGCCTGAAAAAACTTAAAAAGTTCGTGAAACTCCAATTCGTCTTGGTTGACCCCAGGTTCATGCAATAATGCATGGACCCCCCCCCCCCCCC
>SNQN01005812.1:30165-42259 GCA_008642245.1 Bassia scoparia
AGTGTATGTGTATGTATGAAATATAAAACAAAAAATTATAATTCCAAACAAAATAGAATTAAGGTCTTCTTCTTCACAATTTCTACAAAATAGAACAAAATATGTTAGAGAAATCAATGTATCTAAACTAGAATTCTCTAAAAAAACAATGAAAATGGAAATTGTAGAAAATACCTCAAGTTTCTTCGATTTTTTCATTCGAATTTTGAGTAATTAAGTGCACTAGTTAGACGAAAATGCCAAAAATTGAAGTTTGAACAAAAGATTAAGAGAGAGAGAGAGAGAGAGAGAGAGAGAGAGAGAGAGAGAGAGAGAGAGAGAGAGAAAGTGAGGATTTAGGGATTTTTTTTGGGGAAAAAGCTTTTTTGAATTTTGCATGTTGAAAGAAAGGAGAAGAAAGAGAAAACGATTTGATGGTGAAGAAATGAAGAAAATGGGCTTTACTAAGAAAAATGAGCTTTGCTAATGAAATATTGGTGCGTCGGCGGGCTTTTGGGGTGCATGTATAGTTAGGTGAACYGGGAGTCCAACCAATAATTTGCGATGAAACTCACTCCAATATTCCGAGTTGTGAACAACAAATTTAGACCCAAACTGTGGCTCGATCCGATCAAAAGGACTCATTTTACAATTTACACCCGAACTCGGTCCGGTCCGGTTCATGATAACCCCTACCGTTAATTACAATAATGCCATTAGTCACTCCTTCCAATAGGAAAAGGAATTCCTACTACTTAAAACCTCGTTATTTATTTTCATGGTAGCCTCGCGTATATCTTCCTTCCCATAAGAACAAGTACTCACTTTCCGTTTCGTCTGTTGCATGCATGCGTGCTTGTAATCACAATAACTATTACCCTTTAAACAAGACCTACAAAATTTCATGTTTTAACGCCTAGTAAGAAAACAATGGACAACCGACATTAGGTACCTGTAACATGGAATTAAAGCAAAGCGACCACCACTAATCTAGTCCTTATATGCATATATTTTTGTTAAATAACCCGCCTAATAATTGCATGCATAGGGTTAACACAGAGATATGTTTGTTGTTTTCTTTTTGACAATGAACTCGCAAAAGACCGATCGAGTAGAGACTGCTAGATGCGGGGGGGAGGGGTGTGTTATACACTACTTCGTCCTTTCCGTCGTCCCTGAATCCATGACATCGGTGTACGACCAAACTATGGAGTCCTTCGCCTTGCATTATGACTAGGTAAGATATAATAATGGGTTCTGCAGCTCCCGAAAAGAGTGCATTTACGACTTACTCTACTCGAGTTTTTTTAGTACAATTATTCACGCTACTCTAAGCATACACACAATATGCAATAGCAAGAAATTCAATTCTAGCAAACGAAATCACCGAGATTGTACGCACGGGATACCCGTGGGCATCAATCCCCCTCGGGCCCGATAAAAATCAATCCCGCGACGCCCGTACACCCATGATAGTGAATTATAAGAATCCCCTTGCAATACATAAGCTCGAACCGAAGGAGTTTAGACATCGACACACCTAAAAAAGGCAAGTTTTACAAAGCAATAAACGATTTTTATTTTAAAAAAAAGTGATCTAGTTTAATTTGTAAATAATTATCTCTTATTTTAAGACATTTTTCTAAAATTTTCTAAGCAATTTCAAGTATTTTWRGATATTTTCAGTCATTTTCTAACTTTTAAAACAATTTTCAAAATCATCAAAACATGCATTTACAAAAATCAAGAAATTTTTGCACAATGCTCCACAAATTAAACCAGATTTTCCCATATTTTTTCATAAATTTTCGCAGTGTGGAATTCAATTTATGAAATTTTGAAGCAAAACACAAGCACGTGGTAAAACTATTGTAGTGTTGTATAGGTAAAAGTCAATGAAAGACTGGACCCTAAACCACACGCACCAAACCGTAATTTTGCGATTTGGAATTTTTGCAAATCAAACCACCTCGCTAAATTTCTCAAACTGCACCAAAATGCATCGCAATTTGCGGGTTGGTGCGGTGTGATTTGTGGTTTAAGCACCTTTCTTGTAAAAAAAACTCTAAATACTCTATTTAATGTATCTTTGGCAAATGTTTTCGTTTAAACATCAAAATACACAAAGTCTAGAGTATGTGGCTAAGTCTTTGGGATAAACTTACCGTTATCAAGAGCTGATCAAACCTAGAATGGCCCGCGAGCCTGACCTGTAAAATTGTGGATTTTGGGCATGACATTTTTCGCCAAATTTTGGACCCAACCTGATCTGATTTTTCCAACTTTGGCGCGGGCTTTGACGATCAAATTTCATGCATTTTAGTTAATTTTTGGGTTTGGTTTGAAAAAACTTGAAAAGTCCATGAAACTCACTCCAATATTCTGAGTTTTTGAACAACAAGTTTAGACCCGAACTACGGCCCGATCCGATCAAAGGGACTCATTTTACAATCTACACTCGAACTTGGCCCGGTCCGGTTCATAATAACCCTTACCGTTAACTACGGAGTACAATGATGCCATTAGTCACGAGAAATTACCATTAGTGACTCCTTCCAATAGCAAAAGGAATTCCCAATTTCCCACTACTAAAAGTCTAAAACCTCGTTATTTATTTTCATGGCAGCCTCGCGTATATCTTCCTTCCCATAAGAACAGGTACTCACTTTCCAGTTTCCATTCCGTCTGTTGCATATATTTGCATATCTTTAACTGCTCAATAATTGTTTTCTGTAATGGGTTCATAAACTTCATATCCCTTATTTATTTTGTCAAAATCATTACTGGGTTATTCAATTAACCTTATAAATTAGAGTAACAATGCAAATGTCAAAAGCAACATTCCATTGTCTGTTATTGATGCAAAATCTGGTGAAAAACCCACCTTTTAAAGCATTCTCTTTGATAAATTCCTCTAATTTACATAATTTTGAGCACTCCCATAATTCCATTTATTTGATTCTAAATTTCTTCATTAGCTACAATTTCTTACGTCAAGCCCAGTCTTTTACACTTCAGTTACTTTCTGGTAAGATTAAATCATCTGCACCATTGAATTTTTCATCACTTGTTCAAATTTTTACCAAGAATTATTCAATTTCACACCCAATTTGTGTTCTTCTCCAAGAAGTTATTTTTAATGCTTATGTTCAAGCTAAAATGCCACGAGAGGCCTTGGATTCTTTAACTCAGATGATCAATCAGGGTTCGAAACCGAGATCAAACTTGTTCAATTCAATGTTGATTCTTCTTTTAGAAAGCAATAATCTTGAAAAAGCTTTGTTGGTTTTCAATGATTTTAAGAGTAAAGTTGAATTGGATAAGTATAGTTTTGGGATACTGATTAAAGGGTTTTGTGAAGGAAATGATTTGGAAAGGGCTTTTGATGTTTTGAATGAATTAGAAGAAGTGGGTATGTTACCTAATGTCGTTATCTATACTACTTTGATTGATGGTTGTTGTAAAAATGGTGACATTGCTAAAGCAAAGGAATTATTTCACAAGATGGAGGAATTAGGGTTGGTTGCTAATCAGCACACTTACACTGTTTTAATGAATGGGTTCTTTAAGAAAGGATTAAAGAAAGAAGGATTTCAATTGTATGAGAAGATGAAGTCTTCTGGGATCTTACCCAATAATTATACCTACAGCTGTATGATGAATGAGCATTGTAAAGATGGATTATTGAATAGAGCTTTCTTGCTGTTTGATGAGATGCTCGAAAGAGGTTTGGCGTGCAACATCGTCAACTACAATATATTGATCGGTGGCCTGTGCAAGAAGAAGAAGCCATGGGAGGCTGAGAAATTGGTGCAACAGATGAGAAACCATGGCTTAAGTCCAAACTTGGTTACCTATAACACCCTCATTGATGGATTCTGTAACATTGGAAAATTAAGCAAGGCTATGAGGTTATTTGATCAAATGAAGTTGGATGGTAAAATGCCATCTTTGGTGACGTATAATATTCTTATTTCAGGATTCTCTAAAGTTGGAAATTCCAACAGGGCAACCAAATTGGTCAGGGAGATGGAAGAGCGAGGTATCACCCCATCTAAAGTGACATACACAATTCTAATTGATACACTTGTTCGGTCTGGTAACATGGAGAAGGCGTTAGAAATGTATCAATCAATGGGTGATTCCAAACTGGAAATAGATGTTTACACTACCGGTGCCTTGATAAATGGATGGTGTGGCCAGGGTAGGATGTTAGAAGCGTCAAAGTTGTTCAAGTCAATGGAAATGATGCATGTACAACCAAGTGATGTGATTTATAATATGATGATTTGTGGTTACTGCAAAGAGGGAAGTTCTTACAGGGCTTTGCGATTTCTGAGAGAGATGAGAGAGCTCAAGATGGTTCCAAATGTTGGTAGCTATTGTTCAACTATACATGTCCTCTGTAAAGATGAAAAATTCAAAGAAGCTGAAGCACTAGTTGAGGAGATGGTGAGCATAGGTCTGAAGCCATCAAATTCAGTCTACAATGTTCTATCCCAATCAAAAGGAGATGATTCTGATCATCCTGTCTTACAACAAAGATAGGTTATCCAGAATGGAATTAAACTTTTAAGACTAAGAAATGGTCATCTAGTGATTCAGGTTCATGTCATAGTCAGGAATGGGTGACGATGGCGCGATAATGAGCCTCCGAATCTGTGTGGAATGGCAGAAGTATTCTCTCATGCATCATAGTGTGGAAGTTCGCTTCTTTGTGGGTTCTTGGATAAATTTGGTGAGTTTACTGGTCTCTGAATGGATTTACTCATTTACTAATATTATGCTATATATACTGAATCACTGAATGGCCTCTTCTGCTCTTTGTTTGAAGTCTAGTCTTCGTATTTTATTTTTATTTCTCTTTGTTTTTATCATAAGGACCATCTTTTTTTTTTTTGGGTTTTTCTATAAAATACCCCCGAGTTTTCGTGTTTTCTATAAAATACACCCAATGTTTTTTTTGTCTACAAAATGCCCCCGAGTTTTTAAACCCTTCCACTAAATAACCTAAATACCTAGTTTAGTTTAACCATGGTTAGTTTAATTTTTATTTTTTTTTTAAAAAAACCCACCTACTTCATCATCATCAACGACAACACCTTCAACAACATCAACCACATCAACCACCACCTACCAACACCAACCACCATCGAAACTCTTCAACCACACCAACCACCACTTACACCACCCATCCCATAAACCACCAAACCATCTTAGAAACCGCTGCATATACGAACTCAATTCGAACCACCACCCACCTAAATCAATTTACGAATCAAGATCCCACCATCTATTTTTCGATCAACTTTCGAATCAAGACACATCAAATATTTTTCAATCGGTTTTGGAAATCAATTTTCGAATCAATTTTTGAAATTGACTTCATGGCAGTGAATTCTGGGTTGGGAGTTTGAAGGTGGGCATTTTTTCGAATCAGGATGTTTCGAATGTGGGTAGGTTTCGATTGGGGTTGAAGGTGGGTTGATGGTGTTGATTATGGCGGTGGTTCCATGGTTGGGTACGGTTTCGATAGTGTTCGAAGTTGAAGGTGGTGCGATGGTGTTCGAATTGGTGTTGAAGGTGGGTAGGTTTCGATTGGGGTTGGGGTTGGTGTTGTGGCGTGGTGGTTGGTGTTGGTGTTGGCGAGGAGGGTGGTTGTTGTGACGCAATGGTTGGTGGCCAAGTTGGTGGTGTTAGTGTTTGTGGAGGAGTGGTGCAGTGGGAGTGGGAGGGGAGTTGTTGCGGTTTTTTATTTTTATTTTATTTTWAAAAAATATTATAATTAACCAACTTTGGTTAAATTTCACCATTTTGGTTATGTTGTGGAAGGGTTTAAAAACTCAGGGGTATTTTGTAGAACAAAAAAACATTGGGAGTATTTTGTAGAAAACACGAAAACTCGGGGGTATTTTATAGAAAAACCCTTTTTTTTTTTTTTTTTTTTCCGTCAAGGTTAGGCTATTCCTGCGCGAGCTTCATTATAGTTGTATTTTTTGTCAGTGCCATCTCTTTGTTTCACTACGGCAATCCTCTTTGATGTGTTCAATCAATCAATCATAGCCTTAATCCCATATGTGGGGTCGGCTAACATGAACCAAATGTGATTATTCCGGGAGGTCATCCACATAAATTTTCCTCCTCCACTCCCTCCGATTGAGAGCCTCACTCTCTTCAAATCCAACTGCTTCAGATCTTTTCTAACTCCTTCCCACCAAGTCATTTTTGGTCTCCCTCTACCTCGTTTAAAATCCCCTTGATCCCACTCTTCCACTCTTCGCACCGGTGCCCCCTGAGGTCTCCGTCTTACATGCCMAAACCAACGCAAGCGGTTTTCCCTTAACTTKSTTGCAATATCTGCAACACCAACTTTCTGGCGGATAACTCCTCTTTGATGTGTTGTCATAGAAAAATCTGTATGATGTGTTTTCTATGTAGAAGTTTCAGTGAAGCACTACCATACTAATACAAATGTTTTAGGTATCAAGAAATCTTCATATATAAGAAGTAGAATTGGGTAGAGGGTAGACCGTTTGAGTACATTGTTGCTTACTACATGAACTTAGGCTATTGCAGCACTAGACTAACAGAACCGGTTGCTAAAGAGGGATTAAGAGAGAAATAATGGTGAAGAATTGTCATAAAGCATAAGAAACTCCTGGAAAGCAGTAGAGCTGTACAAACTATTGAGCTGATGGCCTGATGCACTCTGGCATTTGTTTGGAAGATTATAGAATGTGCAGGGGTAAGTTCAGTATTTTCTTGGCAAAATAGTGGTTTTTTTTTTCTTAGAAAGAGGGAGGGAGGGGGGTTGCTTAGCTTAACACTTCTCAGTTCTCACTAGTCCTGAATCTTATTACTCTGGAATAGAGTAAGCATCTCCATAAAGACTCAGATTTCACTATTTAGTTTGACCTGTCTCTTATCGAGATCGAGATAATTGCATGAACTCCTTGTATTTAGCAGATTGCAGAGTGATGTTTGTAGTTATCTGGCATTTTACCTGTGACAAATTCTGTTTCAACCCAAAGTATAAGTAATCAATATGGTGACTAAAGTAATTGGAGTAAACTTAAGGAGGGCTTAAGAAGACTTTGAAAGGCAAACAAGATAAGACCTTTGTTCTAGCAGACACCCAATTTTCTTTTAATTTTTTGGTAAAAACATGCATATTTCCTCAAAAAAGAAAGAAAAGGCTAGAGCATATCTGCAGTGAGTAAAAGGAGCTGGGAAATTCCAAATGGTACCACTGATTTTTGGTAATTTCCAAATGATAAGATTCTTTTAAAAAATTGGTACTAATTCCTAAATACAATGGTATCATTTGGACAATTTTTTATAACTGTGGTATCATTTGGAAATTACCAATACTCAGTGGTGCAATTTGGAATTTCCCAAAGGAAATTAAAACATGTCTGAGTGTGAGTGAAGTGTCCTGTTTGTTCATCTAAAATGCTCTTAAAGTGACTATGGAATACATTGGATGCTCTAATGGGTACTGACTTTACAAAATCTTTTGTGTGAGTATTCTACCCTTTGTTCTCCCTGAAAACCCTGCCAAGTTCATAAATATCTATTCCTGAAGTGAGTGAAATGATGAACGTTAGTTGTTTGGTATTGTTTCTGTAGTTTTATGCATTCATCATATAAGAAGTGAATTAATGGGGTGAAGTATCAACTTCTTATTTGCATTACTTTCAGGGCAGCTCAATGGCTACTGAGCTTGCAAATACAGAGGAAGGCAGCAGCTCTTCAATTATTAAAAAAAAAAAAAGAACCTTAATTACCAGGAATTCCCAAAGATTCTCTGATCAAGTATGCAATAGTTATTTGGAATTTCCTCATGCGATAGTTATCACACTAGAAGTCAATAATAACTAATAAGAATATCCTTAAACTATTAAGTTGATATTAAAAGGACTCCATCTGGAAGTGACATAAGTTTATGTGATTGGGTCGTGTTGGCTATCAAGCCCCTAATGAGATGGTGACGATAGGCACTGTATCTCTTACAGCTCTTTATTAGCTCTAGTGGATTTTTGGGGAAACAAATCTATCTCGGGCCATTTTATTACACACAGTAAATACTTTCCTGGTTATTCAGTTTCTTTAGGCGATTGTTGCTCCACAATGGAAGCCCTTGCCTCAAATTTCATAATGATTGAGATCCTTTGGCTTTGCCTTTGACATTTAGGATTTTTTAAAGACAAGCAAAACCTGGAATCTTTCAAAGCTTATCATAGGAGAAACTACTTATTTTCAGATAACTACTGGGACTCAAATGTCAATTGATGGGATGATGTGCAAATTTCAGAGTTGCAGATTTGAAATGGAGAGCGTTAAACTGAAGACGCTTCTAGATGGCCATGCTCAATATGTCATATCGAGTTTTCCGTCAGAGATGACGAGTTGTAGCGAGAAGATTGAACATGTAAGGAATCTCTCAATTTCTTGTCGCTGGACTTAAGCTTCAGTAAAGTAGAGGTACTTTAAAAATGTTTTAAAGTTTAAGTTCAGCATTTTTAATGTTGAGTTGTCACTTGTTAGGCCTAAGTGCACAAAATAATTTGATGGGTTGTGAATCAATGAATGATGTGTTAATAATTTAATACTCCGTAGCTGGTATTTCTGTGTGATTGTCATTGATTGCAGCCCCTTGAACATGATATGAATCTATATATCTATAGTTCTCGATGAATTTACAAGTATAATTCTATATGCTCATTGATGTGGCCCAAAGGTTATTGGGCCTGATTTCTTCAAGTCAAGCCCAATCTTCAAAGGCTTAGCCATTGGGCTAGGTATAAAAATACGTATAATTGTATACTCATACAGTAGAAATACGTATAAAAATACTAATGAAACACAAAGGCTTTTCTTCAAAAGCCCAAAGCCCATTAAGGCTCAAAATGCTCAGATCGCGCCACTTGTCACAATCTCGCCAACCCTCAAATGCCTATAAATACCCCAACTTTTCCCAAAAGGGGTACATGGGAATTACATCACTCTAATCTACTACTTTAAACTTACTTAAAATACTCTCTTCTTTAATCTTGCTTTTGTCATTCCTTTTGCTCTCCTCTCCTTAACTGGCGTGGAGGGGCGTACCCAGGTTCTGCTTCTTGCACGTGCCAAAAGATGGCTTCTTGAGAGATTTGGAGACCGTTTTGAGGACTATCTTGGACATTTTTACCTTAGTGGTGGGAACTCACTCATAGTCCTCAGGAAGTCACCTCCGACCTAAATAAGTGTTTGCTCTCCAACAGGTTGAACATTGCGCACGTCTGTGGGGAAGACATTCAATGTGAGTAGCGTTCTACGTTTTATGCACACTGTCTCAACTAAACAAATTACATCACTTTTCAATGATGTCTTCTTCCTTACCGTAGGGGGAGAGAGATTTTCGTTCTGCCATCGAAGAAGCTGATTGCTTGAGGGCAATGATGATTCGTTGCGGTGGATCAATTGACTGATTTAATAAGCGATTTCTGTATGATGGACCTTATAAGTCCTTGAAGCGCAAGGTGCAGCTGAGAGGCCAATTACGAGCTGAACAGGCGCTGCCAGATAGAGAACCTTGAGAGTGAAGAATAGGCGATAAAAGCCAGCGGAGCTTTAAGACGCCACCGCTCCTAAGTTCAGACTACACGCCGCCGAACGTGTTTCTCAAGGGAGAAATCGGAAAGAGAGCGTTAAACTTGAACGCTTCGAAACTCACCTCCAAGTCGCACAAGTTCGATCCTAAGTTAAGTTTCAGCTTACCCCTTAGTATGCCCTAGAGCCTTCCTATTCGACTCCTCAGGCGAATCGGAAGGATTGTCAATCTCGGAACTCCACCCTCCACTCATCTCAGATGTACGGGGTCATAGAAGACGGAGTACAACGAGTCTCAGAGAACTTTAAGAATAAGAATGAGAAGATTGAGCTCGGTCCATATGAATGACCGAGAGATTTCTGTTGGGAATGAGAAGAGGTTCTCCTTCTCCGCTTCCACTAGTATGCGTGATCCTCTCTCTCCCTGGGCTCCATCACCTTTCTCAGGTACCCCAGGGAGGAGTATGACTTAGATTACAGCCGCCCAGCAGATCAAATGACGGGCATCTCCTCTGCTCAAGGAGACTGACCGAAGACGAATTAGAACTCTTTTCTATTTCTCACATTTCTCCTCTTTCCGTGCTATATCTCGCTCCATGCAAAAGGTAAGCTTCACCATTGAACCATTGTGGCAAGGGGATCCAGATGTCCTTTGCCACTTACAGCATTAATGACCCTGTTGATGACCACTTTGTTTTTATCGTATTTCCTCCTCTTCAGGGGAATAGCTCAAGGATCACGGTCTTCCTACCTAATATCTATCACAATTTAGCCAATTGGCGTATACTCCATCATTCATGGCCCAGTCGCGGGAGAAGAAGTATAGCACTTTGGGGAAAGTCGAGCAGGGGTGGAGAATAGTGGAGCGACGTCAAGCGTTTAACTATATCTTTCCGTCGAAGGTCGTGCGATGACGATTCATCAACTTTCACAGGGGCACGACAGTAAGTTCAGCTTTGATCTCCTAAGGTTGTCGTACTCATATCGGCTCATTCAGAGCGAGTTGTGGACATGCTAAGAGCTGTGCAAGCCATACTACACAAAAGAACGGCGATGTCGGTCTCCGAGAGGAGACGTGAGTGATCAACGCTCCATAGTGCATAAGAGGTCTGGACCTATGCTTAGATGAGAGATCAGAAGGTACAGCTCGACAGAAAAAGAGTGAAGTGATTGAAGGCACAGATGTCACCAAAGAATGCCTTGGTCAAGATGTAAAGAGGACAGGAAATACTGATCGCCCTATGACATAGACAGGAGAAGCGAGATAGTTCTGATACTCGCATTTTCGTATGACATGCAACCGCTGCTTTTTTCCCCGGCTTGAGATGCCTGTGATCGAAGGAAGATTCCGAAGCACCATCAAGGGTTAGCAAAGCCGAGAAGGAAGAAGCCACCGCCGCATAGATGAACGAAGATACTGTCGGGTAGTTCACAGCTTCTGGTGGTTACGACCTAGGAGGAACCACCATGAAGGAAGAAGGGGTTACTGTAACTATCTCAGGTGTTCTCACATATGTCATCAGATGCCAGCTCCCGAGATGAATTCAAAAGAGAGGAGAAGAGACACCGTCAAGTGCCCTGTGACCCATTGGTGGTCGGATTGAAGGTGGCCAACTTGAAGGTGAAGAGAATACTTATTGATACCGGGAGCTCTTCGGATATTATCAGCTTCAGTTGTCTCTCCAAGCTAAAATTTGATGATAGCTCCTTTGTCAAGGCAGATCATCCAATTGTTGGCTTCGGGGGTGGTATTGTCCGTCCGGTCGGAACCGTGTTTATACCGGTGAGATTCGGAAACAAAGACAAGTGTAGACATGAAGTTGTGAAGTTTTTGGTTGTGAATGACATGACCGCCTACAACATCATACTAGGTCGCCCCACCCTCAACAAAATAAAATCAGTGATTGTTACTCATCTACTACTCATGAAGTTCGTTTGTAATGACGGCAGCGTTGGGTCTATTTATGGAGACCAACGTTCGGCCAGAGAATGTTATCTAGCTGCCCTCAAACCTGTCTCTTCAGACAAGGAAGAGGAGGCTAAAACCAGTGATCAATTGATGGAAAACAAAAAGCGCAAGGCTGAAGAAGTATTGGCAACACAAGCAACGTTTTTCAGTCCATAGTCTCCAAGGGACGTCGTCACCTCCCAAGGAAGGAGGAAACCCCGAAGACTTCATCTTGGATGAAAGTCGTCCGGAAAGGACTGTGAAAATTGGCTCCCTTGCCCATTTTTCAGTGGGCCAGGAGCTAAAAAATCTTCTTCGGGAGTTTCATGATGTTTTTGCATTTTCTGTAGAAGAGATGCCTGGTATAGATCCAAAAGTTGCTCAACATGAACTGAATGTGGAAGAAGGAAGCAAGCCTGTCAGGCAGAAGAAGAGGAACTTGGGGCAAGTTCGAAGCAAAGCTGCAGATGAGGAAGTTAAAAAACTAATTGACGCCGGATTCATACGTCCCTGCAAATATCCTGAATGGGTGGCCAACGTAGTCTTAGTACCAAAACCCAATGGTACATGGCG
>SNQN01005813.1:0-33529 GCA_008642245.1 Bassia scoparia
GATGTGTCACAATCTCTCGTAGTGTCGTGAATGTTTTCGTAATGGTTGACTGAATCCATCGGAAGAGTAAGGCAAAGACTGTATTTATTAGCACGGAAAACAAAAAAACGAGCGTTATATACGCTCAAAAAGTGTATATCGCTCAGAGGAGCGTATATACGCTCGATGAGCGTATATACGCTCAATTTATATTCTGATTCACTTCCCAAAATTCCGAGTATATCGAATCCTAGGAGCGATAATATGCTCGACGGAGGCGTAATATACGCTTCATGGACGTACATAGCTCATTATATAACGGGCATATACCAATATTTGCTTTGATTTCTTGGATTTTGGATGAATCTAGACACCCCTTTCTTGCAAGAAATCTGGTTAGGGTTCTAGAACATTCCGGTATTTTTTGTATTTTTGAATATTCTGATTTAGTATTTTTTGTGTATTTTGATTTTTGAAAATGTAAATTCATAGAAAATTATAGAAAAATCGGAAAAAATAATCTAAAATACTATTTGAACTCAGAAAAATGATAAGAAGCAATGAAAAGTGAATTGATGGAATATCACCATTATAAAATTTATTTTAAAAAAATCCTAAAACTAAATAGAAAATTCTGAAAATAGAAAATAAATAAAAGAAATAAAAAGAAAATACTTTTTGCCTCTTATTTGACCTTTGCCTCATGATTTCGAGCATGACTTCACATATTTCGAGCTTTTTTTTTTACAAGTTCAACTACGTCTTTCAGAATCAAATCGATCACGAAACGTGGTATGTTTCATCATCGGTTACTCATTTGGGGAGACACATTTGGGTGTCTACACTACCAGTTCCTGAGTTTCAACATAACCTTATATCAGTGGGAAAGATGGTTAAATATGATTMATATGAAGTTGTTTTAAAACTTGATGTGTGTTTCATTCAGAAATGTGCTACAAGGAAAACTAAAGTGACAATTGAGAAAAAGAATGCTCTGTATTGTCTAGTTGAAGGATCAAAGAAGGATTTGCAGGAAATACTAGGATTAAGGAATAAAGAGCATGATGAAGAGAAGAAGAATGAAAAATTATGTGTAAATACAATAGCTAAGAGTCAAGGCTATGCCTTATGAAATGCAAGACTTGGTCATGCTTCTTTTGAGCAGATTAAGAGAACTAGTTGTGTTAACGATGCTTGTAATCTATTAGATTTTGTGTGTGTTTAACTTGTCCAATGGAAAAATTTTCAAAATTGCCTTACTCATCTAGTAATTCCTTTGCAAAGTGTCCATTTTACCTAATACATGCAGATGGTCTGGGACTCACACAAGGGTACCAACCAGGGAAATTTACAAATTTTTCTTATCTATGGTAGATGATTTTCCAAGAACCACATGGCTCTATCTAATGAGGTGTAAAAGTGAGGTGTATGAATAACTTAAAGGATTCATCAAGTTTGTTAAGAATCAATTTGATGGGAAAGTAAGGGTACTAAGAACATGTAACGAACTTGAATTAGATGACATGAAGTGTAAAGAACTATATAAAATGTATGGCATTAAACATGAGACCTCATTTGTGGATAGACCACAAAAAATGACAGGGTAGAGATGATGCAAGAAATGTACTTGAAATGGCTTGAGCATTGAGGTTTCAATTACGCTTACCCAAAATGTATTGGGGAAAGTGTGTGCTTACAACAACATATATAATTAATAGGTTGTCCTCTAGGGTGAGGGAGTATAAAATTCCCTATGACAAGTTATTTGGCGACCAAAAATTATTCAAAAATGAAGGTGTTTAATTAGATGTCTTGCAATGGCATATAACCCTGCAAACTAGGAGATAAATTGAGCCAAGGGGATTCCATGTTGAAGGTCCCACAGTACTAAGGGGGGGAGGGGGGTTGAAATGAGTGCCTCTTAAAATTTCGTTTGTTAATTGAGCTAGTTAGAAGATTAGCAAACAGGTTGACAGCGAAATATTCGATGAATAGTACTACGCAAAGTAAAGCAATAAAATAAAGAGCACACCAAATTTAACGAGGTTCGGCAACTATGCCTAAGTCCTCCTACCCTGGTCACTTTAATTAATCTACTCTGAATAACAAAGTAACCCTCTCAAAGTATGTGAACTCACACACACACACAATGAAACCTCACACTCAACCCAAGTGTTATTCGCACTTAACCTCACAATCACTCGCAACTGAACTCACAACGCTACCCAACCACTAACCCCTTCGTTACTCACGCAAAGAGCTTACAAGAAAATATCTGAATGCTCAAATCTAGCGCACTATGTGTTTTTTACTTGATCTTAGACTAAGGCTTTTCTCTAAAATATATTCAATGAAACCGTGGAGAAAATATTTAATGTAAGCCATAATTTCTGAAGATATATACGGTTACTTAGGTCGAAAACCTAGAATATGCAAGAGATCAAAGCTCATTATTCTTGCATATTTAAGGAAATCTCACTTGATATTATTAGAGTATTTAATGCTAGATCAAATAATATCTCATGTTACTTTAATCTTACCTATATGATTTCTTATATATTCTGAACAAATATATTTACCAGATCATTCTTGAAGTTTTCAAAAATCGTTTTAAGAAAAATTTCCAAAAAACATTTTATCTTGACAGATGAATAGTGTTGTGAGAACAACTAAACTATCACCCAACTGGTAGTATTAAAGCCAACTACAACTGATTTAGTTGTCTTTAACCCTACTCAAAAGCCCTTTGTCAAAACCAATAATACAATAATTCATCAATCGCACACATGCACTTTTTACAACCAAAAACTAGTCTTTCCGAGAACTAATCTTCATGTTCTTCAACACTTTGAAGCCATCCTAGATTCTGCATTGAGTCTTAATCTTCTCGAGTCTTCCTCTAAGGAACTTCCATGATTCAGGGTTGGAATCATGTATGCCAATCATAGATAACAAAGTATATATCAAAATTGTTAGTATACTATCACTTTCTTCAAGTGACCAAGAACAATTTCCTCAGCTGTTCAGACCAGTTGCTTTCACCTAACCAATGTGATGTCTTGCAACTGTTTATCACTCAAACACTAAGGGACTCAACACATGTGTGGTCATAGGATATCTAACATACAGAAATGGTACAAACTCATGATCTAGCCACTAAAAAAAAATTGTAACTAGTGATGTTAAGTTCTTGAACAAGTCATCCCACACAAACATAATCAATTTGTAAGGTCAATGACTCAACCAGAGAATATGTCTACCTTCATTACTAGTGCAAAGATGGATGTTATACATCCAGATCGTGTTGAAATGAGCCTAGTTATGGACAACTAGAGATAGACACGAATGATACAAAAGATTGTACTGCCAGATCAAACAAGATGTAGAGGAAGAAGAAAATGATAGAAACATGATACATAAGAACAATCAAATTTAAAGAGACAACAAATTTGTAAGAAGTCAACAAGACGAGTCGAGTTACCAGCGGGATAAAAGACTATAAACATGATTTGAATCCAGGAAGAGCTAACCCAGGATCAGCCATGATAGCGAATCAACAATTGCAGCAATTGAACCAGCATTTGAATGTCTGTTGAGTCAGTTATAAAAACATTGATCCAAAAGTCTTCTAGAAGTGTACAAGAATAACACTACGCGTCAGCAATGAATAAAGAGCTGAGAAGCCTTGGATGTGAATTATACATGGGAGATCATAGTTCTACCCAAAGGTATAAAGGCAATTGGAAGCAAATGGTTCTATAGAACCAAATACAATCCTTATGGAAGTATAGAATGACATAAGGCAAGTTTTGTGATTTCAGGGGTGCAGGCAGCAATATAGTATAGATTACAATGAGACATTTGCACCTGTGGCAAATTTAGCCACAATAAGATCCTTACTGACATTTRCAGACCTAAAAACTGGCACTTGTGTCAAATGGATGTTTCAAATGCTTTTCTTCATGGAGAGCTAGATGAGCAAGTTTTTATGAAGCTTCCAACAGGGTATAAATGGTTATATGAAGGAGATTAGTGGGGATCAACATTAACCTAGCCCGTCACCCCAGCCTGGACCGCCCGAAAAGGTGAGGGCTTTGGGCAATTAAAGTATCCATATTCAGTTCAAAAGCTCGGSCCGACCCGCAAAAGCCCGCTCTTCTTGGGCGGGTTGGGCAAGACTTTTTATATACAAGTCTGGCCCACCCCGCCCATTTGATCACCTCTAAAGGAGATAGTACAAGGTCAAGGGGAGCAGTCATTAAATATTTAATTGCAAAGCAAAGTATGAAAGCTGAAGAAATCCCTATATGGCTTGAAACAAGCCCCAAGGCAATGGTTTGCTAGACTATCCTCAACAYTTAAAAAGGATGGATTCAATAAATCCAATGCTGTTTGTAAATGCTCAAGGAAGTGAATTTGTAGCTAAGTTCGTCTATGTTGATGCTCTAATATTACCAYGAAACAATCAGTCACTGATAAATGCAGCAAAGAAATTTTTTAGCACACAATTCMACATGAAAGACTTAAGTAATCTGAGATATTTCCTAGGTATAGAAGTCTGCACAATTGATCAAGGGATCCTACTTTCTCAGATAAAATGCTAACTCTCCTAAAGGAATATGTTGTTGATAAGMAGAGACCATTAAAGCTACCAGTTGACTCTACACAAAAGCTGGTTGCAAATCAAGGAGAACCTAATAAACTATACTCATTTATCTAACTATAACCATGCTAGATTTGGCTTTCTCACTTCACGTATGAAGTCAAATCATGCATGCTCCAACTTTAGTGCATATGCAAGCAACTAGAAGGGTTCTTAGATATCTTAAGAATGATCCAGCATGAGGAATTTTACTTGCCACTAATTCTGAGTAAAATTAGAGGCCTATTGTGATAGTGATTGGGTTGGATGCCCATCCACCAGAGGATCTACATCAAGGTATTGCATCTTGTTGGGTTCATCACCTATCTCTTGGAAATCTTAAAGACAAGGAGTGGTAACAAGATCTACTACGGAAGCATAATACAAGTCAATGGCCCTAACTACTTATGAAGTGACTTGAGTYTCTCAGTTGCTTAACGAACTTGGTCTAAAGAAATTAGGTACAACTATTCTAAAGTGTGATAATAAGGCACCTATATCTAATGTAGTTAATCTAGTCTTACATGAAAGAACTAACACTAAAAAAAATAGTTTGAGAGGATCACAAATCAATCGCCAAAACATTTTATCGACTACGACGACCCAAAAAAGCGTCAGTCGCTAACAACATTTAGCGRCTGTTTTTTTGTTAGTCGCAACTTTTGCGACTGCTTGATGACTACTTGGTGACTATAGATTTTTGCGACTGATTTTTCGTTTTAGAGACTGATTCAACAGTCGCTTAAAATTGCGACTGATTCTTGACTTTGGCAATTAAAGGTGTAGTTGCTAAAAAAAAGCGACTGATTTTTTAGATTGACGACTAATATGTAGTCACAAAATTATTGGTGACATGATTCTTAGCTTATGCAACTAAACATGTACAATAGTTGCTAAAATATAACGATTGTTTTTTGAAATTGGCGACTGATTTTAAATGTTGGCGACTAATTTGTTAGTCGATGCAAATGGCGACTGATTATATAGTTKCTAAATCCAGATACTACATAATATTAAATTCATACTAATTTATCAGTCGCCAAAGTTTGCGACTACCATGACTATTGTAGCAAATGTTYTGTTGGTCGCCAAACTTGGAAAATAGAATAACAAGCCTAATAAACTATACTCATCCTAGCTATTGGGAGCAAACCATAGAAAGAGAACCATTTAAGTACCAAATTTTACAATAGATCATATGTTATAGCAACTAATAATATTTCATGATACAAAAGCCATCGCAACTCYGTGTTAGCATCATATTCAMAAACAACCACCGATCTATCTACTTCCATTGTACTAGCCAACAATATACAAAAACAACCACTTATCCACCTACATCCATCGTACTAGCCAWCAATATACAAAAAGGGAGAAAAACACTTTTCATTGAAAATATTTTACGCTCTAACTAACATAGCCTAACAGCAAGATCCATGATGTTATTGTACCTTTAGGGTTCATTTTCTTTTAGACAGCTTGGTGTTCCATTGATGGTCAAAAAGGCTTAATACTTATTCACATTGATAATCTATATATAAATATTTAAAAACAAACCCCTAAGTTTAAAATATGACAAATCATATTTTTCATTTTCATTATAARTGACACATGGCATCACTAAGGAAAAAACAATCTCCCCGCATCAAATTTTTAACTTTATTTTAAAAATTTATAATTCCATTATTTAATTTTCAATTTCATAACATTTATTTTAGCAAAAAAATACAACTTTTCAATTTCTGTATTTTATTGATTTTTTCACTTCTCAATTTCTCCTTTCACTTCATCGCCATTTTAATTACTCCATATAATAAAATTTTCATTTTTAAAAATTTCTATTATTTTTTTCCTCTCTTTTTATCTCTATTTAATCTCATATTGTTTTCTTATAAATGAACAAACTTTATATTAATTATTCAAATTATTATTTTATAGTTTCCAAACTACTCCTAAAAGTTGTACTGTAGATATATTAGAACTAATTGAAAATGAGATAAATTATAAGATTTTACCACTTTCTTATAAAATCTTATCAAGAATTAATCATATACAAGTACTTTATTTTTCTATGATCAGAGTAGTTTAGAACATTTTCATTTTCACGATTGTCGATATACATTAGTGTTTGAAACATCTATGATTAAACTAATTAAAATTTTTAAATAGTGAACTTTCAAAGTATATATTCAGAATAAGATGACTTAAACAAGTCCCTAGCACAATATATTTTTTAATATAGCATATTGAAAGTTATTTGCGGGAAAGGAGATTCTATTCATTGTGAATAATAATAAAACTCAAATGTCTAGAATTTGAGTACGAAGTTATAATCAAAAGCCGTGCATTATGCACGGGAGAAAAGGCTAGTTTAAGACTGATAAGTAGAATTGTGGCTATGGCCTATGGTAAGCTTACTTATGCTGGAAGACTGTAGCTTTGGCATTTAAGAAGCTATTTAGGACCTATTAGTAAATGATAATAAGGATATATTCTGTTCACTTTTATTTTAACTTATCTCAACTTATTTTTTCCGAATTAAACTTATTTATTTTGATCTGAACTTATTTCAAATTTTTTGAAGATGATTTACGAGAGGGAAAAATAATAAATTTCTTCTTTTCAACTTATTTTTTTAAAGTGAACTTATTTTTTCTTATCAAATCTTATTATTTATGAAAACAAGTAAAAATAAGTTGAACATAACACRCCCTACATGGTGGTAATAGGATTAATTAATACTTATTTTGTGTGTCGTTACCTATTACGGTAGTATTTATATGAAGTTAACAATTCCAAAATGTACATTCCAAAAAGGCTAACGGAAAAGAAAGTTCATCCCTTGAGATAAGTTTGTTGATCACATTGTCCAATAGTTCCCCTGCTTAAGAAGGGCATGCGGCAAGAGCAGCTATGATATCTACCCCTTCTAAAACAGCAGTCAAGTACTACCCCAAACCTACCCAGCAAAAAATGATGGTCAGTTCCTCGGAACAGGATATTAATTCAGATGATCAATGGGCAAAAAACAAATGAAGAGAATGAGAAGAAGAATTCAAAGTCTAAGAGGATCGACTAAATGTAACTATGCACCTCCAGCAGTATCCATATCTGTCATCCCATCGACTCCCTTGAAAGCTACACGTAATTTTCTTGAACCGGAAATTTTCTTGTCATTCTTGCTAGATGTACCAGTTGCATGAACAGTACCACAAGGAATTTTTCCCATCAACTCAAATAGCGGTTGTGAGAGATTTGATCGAGTCATTTCTTCAAGCACAGGAGGTGCCTGCATGTATAAGTTTTTTCCTTCAGAGGAGACGCTGGCTTTTGATAGGTGCAGCTTCGGATGCTCCTCGAGCAGCTCTATGAACTGTCACACCATATTACAATGAAGAAGATGTAAGCCAAGCTAACCCTCTCCCGAGGGAGGAAAAAACCACAACCAAACGAAGCAAATTGAAAGTTCAGATAATAGAAAACGAGCACTTACTCATCGAAACAGAAACAATCTGCCCTCACTAGTTTACAGTGGTGTAGATTAATTATTTTGCATTCAAAAAATAAAATACCATACATGCAATCTTTCATCATTGAAAATGACTTATAGAATTAAGCAACTGACTTCTCTTCCCAGCTAACGATGATTAGTTTTAATGGAATAATCTCTAAGGCATATAAGAAGGCTGTCTGCAAAAGCATGAATAGGGAGCATGGCATGCTTTCTAAAGATAACCCTCAACTAAGTACTAAACACRTAGCCCCCAAAGGATCCAATACGGCAACATAAGCTTTTCTATCTACAAAGTATCATGTCCAGTATTTAAACTTTGCACAAATTCTCACTCCTTTTCGAACAAATAATTTAGTAAAATTATACAAAGTATGATAAAACAGAACTATTCTGAGTTTCCGACAAATCCTCGTGACTACTTCTATTCCAGGAATCCTCGTTCTTTCCAATTCATAATGTGCATACATACCTATAGATATCAAAGGTCAATTAGGTGTGTATGGGATACCATACAAAAGCATTCCACAACTGTGAATGGAGTGAGTAAAGAAAGCTTCACAGATTCATTCCAGAATTTTTAAGTCAACGTATCAATATCTGGCAGAGCGCACTTAAAAGCCTGCAAGCAATTTCCCACCACAACAGCCTTTTGTTGCTCAACAACACAAAATAATCAACAAAGGCCTCACCAAGAGATGCCTTAGAGATGATACCATCAAATTCAGTTCCCCTTAATTGAACAAATAGCATCCTTGCTCTTCCTAGTTGCACTACCTCTACCAAAAAGAGTTCACTCACAACTTGCAAGGATTCAAATTCACTAGTTCAGGTCCTAAGGGAAAGGAATTCACAGCAAATTGAAGTAAGATAAAACTGAATAAAAGTTAAACGGCCTTCAAAGAAAAGAATGATAAGTAAGCAGGAGGTTCTCGGGGACAATCAAAGAAACAGTTAGTTTTCCTAAATAAATGTTATGACACAATAAACAAGAACCCCTTAAATTTATGAAAATACACTCGAAAACAAAAACAATGCACAGTGAACACTGGGAATTCATGTTAATTGCCGTCTTCTAAACAGAAGATTGGCTTCAAAGCAGACATGGATTTTTAAGAACCACTGTCCAGTGCCTAATGGCCATCCCTAGCATTCAGACTTCAGACCACGTGATGCATCACAATAGCAATTTGACAGTCACACAATCAAGGTATGGAAGTTATGCAACAACAATATTTACATAAACTTCAACATACAAGGATGAAGAAAGTATACRAGATGAGGATAAAGTGATAAACCTTCTGTAGAGTGCAGGAAGTATCCAACTCAATAAGAACTCCGGGACCACAAACAAGACACTCCTTGTCTTTTGCAAACTCTGTCACTTTAGTGTGCAGTCCTTCAACAGCATTGTACCTACAGAATTTTACCCAAATATTTTACAACAAACAAGTTGTTCGCCGATTCAACTATTCAAGTGGTACGTGAGTTGGGTTTAGGACAAAAAGAATGCAAATTCGCAACAGAATACTTTTTCCCCCTGCTTTTTTCTCATATCAGAGAACAATAATAAACATATAATGTCAACTTTCAGACTGCAGATATTAAGATCATTAGACAATGAGGACATTAATTTTCTAGTATAGTTGCAGAAAGACAAGCAGTTCAATGAAAGTGATGTCTGCCATCTATGAATTATTTAAGGCAAATTAACCATCAGAAAGTTTCCAACAAGTAAAATGCATTTCAGATAGTACATAAAGATTAAGTGTTATAACTAAACTCTTTTACACAATTACTTGCGATTGCCAAATTTGACACTGATGAGAAACAATTGATGGCTTTATTCCGAAATAGATGAGAGCGTTAAGTGAAATTCTCCCAAAGTACAATATTCATAATTCTAATCCTCCTAACTTTCATAGACTTATTTTTGAACATCAAGATAAATGYAATGAAAAAATATGATTCAACCTCATTATTCATTTCTTGAATTTTAAATGTAATAAACTTTTCTTTCCTATCTATGTCATCCGATGCCAAGTAAACCAAAATCAAAACAATCAATCTTTAATTTAGAAAGCAATCTCTAAAAAACGCTGCTAAATAAAATAAAACTACAGAGCGAATATAGGACTCACGTTGAATAGTTGGTCAAGGTTTTGCTGCATCCAGATGCAATCTTCAGAGTTTCTAGTGCGCAAGCAGAGGATATAATAGCATTAGTAGAAGCAATTGCCGGTATAATATTTTTTACAACTCCCTGTTACATATTCAGAAAAAACATGTTACACCACATAACCAAGATCTCTTAAATAACTATATACTTTAAAAACTAATAATATCAATGAGTGTTTTGGGTACAGATGGGAAGGACATTGGAAGGGGTGTACATTAAAAACTGCAGTGTGTTCCAATACAAAATTCTTGAGACTCACCACATGAAGATAAAACATACTTTAAACATACTTCAGTAAGTTCAGTTAAGTCCTATGCATTTAATTGATCTCACTAGAATGAATAGCCACCACAAGAAAGCAAAAGGCAGATGCTACTTGACAGAAAGGTAAGAGACTTAAACAATGGAAAGCCAGGTCAATTATTTCTATGGTGTTGTAACAGGATCAAACAGGGAGTATGCTGATGATCTATTAGGGAAGCAAAAATGGAAATTAGGGGGGGGGGGTTTAGACTTTCCCTCTTACCTCCCATACTACCCCTACTCTTTGATAGTTAATTAGACTTACTCATTCCATTCCCAAATACCTGAGTGAGTGAATATGTGACTCCAGGAATGCCAAAAAGTTCAGCACGCTTTAAAGCCTACAAGACAGGATATGTAAGATAAGGAGAAAAGAGGCATAAAACCTATCACTAATTCCATGCAGAGGACTGAAGTTACATTACCTCTTGATAAACCCACTGCATATGCTCTGGGTCATCAGGGTCAAAAGCTTTGCCACTATGAACCTGTCCATTGTTCCAATAGGAAATTGTTTAAAAATCAATTATAATATAAAGAAAATAACTACCAWGTATCAGAGTTATGCAAAAACAAATAAGAAGATAAAGACCTCATCCCATTTGATAAGATGCGCATATTCTATACAATGTGCAGCAGTTCTAGGTGTCTCCGCAAGAGTGCATAATGGGAACTTGACTTGAGGAGGGAAAAGCCAGATTGTACATTCAAAACAAGGTGTCATTCCTGGTATAATTACTCTAGCATGACCCTTAAAACCTTCAGTTCCGCCATCTACCATAGGCTTAACAGTTTCTTCTTTTGGATTGTCATTTTCATCATATTCTGCATAAACATTTTTTTTWAAAAAMAAACAATCTTGTATAAGCATAGGTGTCAAATGTCAAGTGGCCAAAAACTTAACATTCCATATTTTCCACAAAAACATCTAGAATATGTGTGAGAAGCAATTCATACACAACCACTATCAGATTTCAGGAAGTAGACTTTAGTTTGCTAATGGAACACAGGAAAAGATTAAACTACTTTAGTGACCGGCCTAACCGCATATCCTGAGTTATAATAGGAACAATCAAAAGAAGTTTCTATAGCCTAGAATACCCAGCAACCTAATAAACAAGCATGAAATAACAAGTACTCTATATTACACATCGACTTTACAAATGAATGTCAGCATAAGTTGACTCACATTTCATAAAATAAGTTATTATAAAAAAAAAAACACAAATCGTCGTGGGGTTGATAAAGAGAGTAAATGTGGAGATAGATGGACAAAGTCAAGAGAAATCATATCTTTGTAATCATTAAACCTAGAATGAAAGAATACATTTGACTAGTTTGTTTCCTAATTTAGACTTCTTAAAAGTGAAAATGTGTAACATTGAACAAATAAGCAACAATTGAATGCTAGAAACATCATCAATACAATTGCTCAATTTAAATGAAATTAGGTTGTGATTGGGATTGTGTATTTCATTTGATATGCCTCTTTTCAATTCCAGATTTTGAAATGCTTACATTGAAATTCAAATATGTTGTTTGGCAAATATCAGAATTTCAAATGATAGAATTTCATAATTATATCATAGCTGACATAAATTACCATGTACGAAGTAATTCTTAACAATATCACATAAAATAATTGAAAAACTAAGTAGCAGTAAAACAATCATATGAAAGTAGCAGTAAAACAATCATATGAAATATGAAGATAACTCAAAAGGTTTGAGGAAATCAAACGTGAGAAATTTAAAATTAAAAAAAAAAAAATTACAATTTAATTATGATGTTAAAAAAAACCATGAGAATACAAAAATGAAGATATAAACATAAGATCCGCAGCAATGGTGGCTACAAAATTGTAGAGTAAAAAGGGGGGAGAGAGGGGAACGAAGTTTATGCTTTATGGACGAGGTTAGGATTTGTCTTGCATTTCAAATCCTCTATATCATGGGTGGATGTGAAATTCCATCCATTGGGCTTATTTTTCAATGGGTATGAATTTGCTCCAAATCCAAATCTGAATTTTAATGTCATCCACACATAACAATTTCCTCAAATTCAGAATTCCAAATGAATTTCTGGTTTCCAATYWGAGCATTAAGGTAAARGATTGAAATTTTTGCATAAACAGCCAAAGAAGTAATGTATTTCCATTACAGAAATTTAAAAGTCAAAACAACAATAAAAATAAGGAAAATTTGYTATTAACTACCCAGATTTTGTTTTATTAAAAACAACTACTCGCTTTTAATGTTTTGTTTGCAAATCACTACCCACCTTTAGATGTTGGCCACTCACCACCATAGCAACCACCACAACGCGGCAGCGCACCTGCAAAACCACACAACAACCACGCAAGCCACCCCACTTTGCTGTTGCGTACCTCCGAAACCACCCAACAACCACTAACACAACCAACCACCACGAAATCACCCATCCCACTACCCCAATTTACATCGCACTGCTGGTGTAGCATTTTTCTCAGCTATGCGTTCATTTTTTGGACATGGTTCCTTCATAAAAGTTGTAGATCTCGGAAAAATACATGAAATAGGCTCAAGAATCGCTTGATTTGGAGTTGTATTCTTGTAGTTATGCCCTTTGCAAGTTTGTAGATGATAAACCCCAAATTGGGTAGTTTTCGAATTGGGTGGTTTTCGATTGGGTTAGTGCTCAAATGGAGGTGGTGTTCGAATTGGTGCTGCTTGTGTGGGTTTTGGAGGTCGAATTTGGGGGCGATTTGTGGTAGCGGTCGAATTTGGGGGTGGTGGTCAAATTTGGGGGTTTTCGTGGTCGAATTTGGGTGRTTTGTGGTGGTGGTCGAATTTGGGGCTTGTGGTAGTCGAATTTCTAGGTGGCCCTCGCGTTGTGGTGGTTGGTACGGTGATTTTTGGTCAAAATTTGAAAGTGGGTAGTAATTCGCAAACAAAACATAAAAAGCGGGTAGTTGTTTTTAATAAAACAAAATCCTGRTAGTTATTTCTAAAAAAGTGAAAAAAGTGGGTAGTTAATAGCAAATTTTCCTAAAAATAATTTTCAAATAACCAAAAGAAAAAATAATCAAGAAATAATTTTTTTTAAAACATTCTGATGAGCAATCCAAGTTGATAATTTAATTMACATCACAATCAATGGAAAAAGGTTCAAAATAGCAAATATGCTCATGAATAGTTGAAGCACAAATCAACATTCAGGGCCACATAGTACATTCAAAGATTCCACTGATTTGCGCCTTTGAATCTTCAATGAGCAAGATAAATGGAACATAAAGCAACATGCAAAAACAACATTGTTGGGAAGTATAAACAACATTGTTGAGAAGTATAAGCAGGGAAAAAGATTTGGAATGATGAAATGTTCATATAGGACCAAATCACCCGAAATACAGTTTTTGCTATGGCCTACAGTGAATCAGAATTTCATCAAAAATAAATTTTCATAACTAAAAAGTGTTTACATGAATATCTTTTAGGTTATACTTAGAAACAAAATTCAGTGCTGTCTAGTATCTGCATAGGCTATTGGTCTAGTTTTCTAAGTCTGATTCTACAAAATAATTGGGAAGAACATATTCTAATTACTAGAGTTGAAAACAAAAACCCATATTATTTCTCTCCCTCCCAGCCACCTCACCACTCTTGTCAGATTAAAATGTCTTAAGTCAGTGCCATAAAATMACAKCCAGGACTCCAAAGTGAAGCACAAGCAGCAAATGAACCCAGAAGCAGTAGCTCCTTTATATTATTTTTCACTGTGTAACTAAACCAAAAGATTTTAATTTTTTTGGGTTTTTCCCAAAGGTATGTCTAAGGCTTTAGCGAATTCCCATTGGTATGTTTGAATTTTTTTTTTATTCCCATTGGTATGTCTCAGGTTTAGAAATTGTTCCCAAATATAGCATTATTCAATTAAAAAGTAACGTTTAACCACTGTAACCATCCCAAACCACCACGAATCACCGCAAGCCATTAGTCAAATCCCCGAATAGTGTGCGTAGTCAAGGAAATGGTCAGTGGTGGTCCTTAAAGGTTTGCGGAGAGAGAAAATGAGGATATTTAAATTAGAGGAGAGAGAAAGTGAATTAAAAAATTTCGCGGTTTAAGGGAGCTTATTGGCGGTAATTTGGGGCTTTCGGTGATAACTTGCGCTAAACCGTGGTGTATTGGGGTGGTTACGGTGGTTAAATGTTACTTTTTAATTGAATAATGCTATATTTGGGAACGGCTCCTAAACCTCAGCCATATCAATGGGAATAAACCTGAGACATACCAATGAGGATTCGCTAAACCTCAAACATACCATTGGGAAAAACCCTATTTTTTTCAATAATTTCCTAGATATTAATGATATTAATATATTTGAATTTCTAATACTTCCTCCGTTTTTTTGTTATTTAATAGCAACAAATGGGATGACACAATCTCCTAGGCAAAATTTGGTAGTTAGCAAGAAAGTGATAGAGAGAAAAGGTGGGACATGTTATAGAGAGATAGAAAAAAAAAATGGCTTGCAACAATGGAAAGAAAACACTTGTTGCCATAAAATTGAATTTTCCATGTTAGGTAAATGTTGTTATTAAAAAACAACGGAGGAAGTCTCCTAGATTGTTCTTGTGTAAATTTTTTTAGGGTAAAGTTCTTGTTTACATAGTTAAAAGACCACAAAATCATTCTTTTTGCTAAAATCCCTTAATAATTATACATATGAGATTTTCACCCAAATTCCAATGCAATGTGATAAACTTGGTGCAATCTCGGCTAGCAAAATCACAAGGTACAAACAAGAACTAGGTGATTCATACCACCCACGTGAAAATGGACCTATTGCTTGCAAAGAATGAGTCCACTAGATCATTAAAAGGGACAATATGTTCATAGTCATACTTGCCAACTATTATCTCCAATCAAACCCCACATCCCCGCTTAGAGAACTAGGCATATAAATAAAAAAAGTTCAAGGACTTAACGACCCTTGGCCATCAATGAGACGAAAATTCTAGCTTCATGACTCATTATCCAAGCATTTATCTAAAACATGATCCATCCAAAGAATTATGAATAAAGTCTATTGTTAACATTAAGAGAGAATCAAAAATGAAGTTATCAACAAGAAAGTTACAGACATCGCAACCAAACTAAGGGAAACTCGGTGTTGGTTAAAACATGTAAGACGGAGACCCAAAAAGCACCGCGCAAAGAGTGGGATTATGAAGATCTCAAACGAAGTAGGGGCCTAGAGGGAGGGGAGACAAAAAAAAAAAACGAATTGGTTGGAAGGAGTTAAAAAAAACACTAGATAATGTCCTAGAAATTATTGCGCGTGATGTGTGCGTAGATATTTAAATACATTAATTCATAATTCATATACTACCATACTAATAGAGAAGTATTTTACACAAAAGAACAAAAACATACCAAATTCGAAGTGTAAATACTTGAATAAACAAAATTATTAAAATTATATTTTGAAAAAACGTTGTACAATTTAAGGTAAGTTACAATTTTATTTTTTTTGTCAAACTTGAATTTTCGGCATATGCATTTATAATGTTTTAAATTTGAGTTGATTATAATTGATTTGGTAACTTACTCCCTCTGTTTATTTTTAGATGTTCCATTACCCATTTGGCACGATGTTTAAGAGTTGATTGAGTTAGATAAAATAGTTGAGTAAGTTAGATAAATAGTTGGGTAAGTTAGGTAAAAGAGTAAATGTGTGAATGAATTTTTTCGAAAAAAAAGTAATTTTGGGTAAATAAATTGCGTAAAGTAATGAAGGTTGACTTTAGAAAAGAGTAATTCATTAATGTTAGAGTAAATAAAATACGTAAAAAGTAAAGAAGTTATTTTTAGATTGGTTTGGAACAACAATTTGGAAACATCCCAAAATAAAAACCGAAACAACTAATAAAAACAGAGGGAGTAGATTTGAAAAGAAAGGGTAAATTTGAGATTTTGACGGGGGGGACATAAACACCATTGTTCCCCTTCACTWATCTAATAGATAATCAAGTTTATACAGGCTTGTTTGGTTCAATTTATTGGAATGGAATGGTATGGAGATGCATACCTTAGGGGTCGTTAGGTTTAAGCATATTAGGTATAAGGTATGGGTTTGGAATGGCTTAAACCCATACCTTATGTTTGTTTTTAGAAAATTTAGTTTTTAAACCCACAAGGTATGGGTTTTTGAAACCCAAGGGGGGAGGTGGGTTTAACTCATACCCATACCTTTAGGTTAAAATTAAAAGAAAAACTTCATTCCTAAATAAAAACCAAACACATGAAATCAACTATCAAGTTCCAACCTAAATTCCTCATTCCAAACCCATACCATTATTTGAACCAAACGCCCCCTTAGAGGTATGGATTCTAATTCCCCTACCAATCTAAAGTAAACTTGTTTGATTCAATTTTAGAATGGATTTATATCCCAATCATTATGTTTGGTTGACCTTTGGAACTGTATGAACTATGAAGTATTATCAAAAGAGTTTTTATTTATTTTTTTTTAAAAAAAAAAGAACAAATAATGCAATTGAACTTGAAGCAACATGCCAACATGTGCAAATATTATCAGCAATGTCTGTTGAAAATTTGAAATCAAGAACAAAATAGAAGCTTGAATTCTTAACATCATTCATTTATCACATAATGAAGAAATTCAAAAGCCAAACCCAAACCCAAACCCATGAAGATATGTAATAGCAATTTTACAAAATCAAAAAAAAAAAAAAAAAAAAAAGTTTCCCACTTGAAAATTGAATTGAAAAACTGCAAATCTGGTAGATTACTCAATGAAGATAAGAGAAAGAACAAAGCCTTCTACGGTGGTTAGAGAAGAGAAGGACGATTGGACGCCTTAGAAGGAGGTGCAACGGAACACCGGAGAAGAGGGCAACTTGGATTATAGAGACATTGACAAAGGTCAAATGCCAGAGTTGAAGAACAACATTGGACGACGACTATTGGGAATGATAATTGAGAGCTTAAATTAATTAGGGTTTGAATCTAGGGTGGAATGGATTATGAATCTTTAGGGGGTAGGGGAGATTGAGATTCCAAGGGTTTGGGGTGGAGATAGAAACCCTCAAGTATGAGGTTCCATTAAAAAAAAGGTCAACCAAACATTGGAATGGTGTGAAATCCATTCCATACCATTGAAAAAGCCCATACCAAACACCCCCTAAGAGAATATCAAATAATCCATTCCATACCATTAAAAAAGCCCATACTTTCGTAAAAGTTAACTCAATGCATAAACATACAGTATTAAAATATAATTTGATTTTTAATATTTATTTTATTAATGTTTTATACCATAATATTCATAAGAAAGTTGATGTTGCGGACATTGTGGGGAAGTTAGGGGAAAACCCCTTGCGTTGGTACGGACATGTAAGATGGAGACCCCATGGAGCACTGATGCCAAGAATGGAAGAGTGGGATMAAGATATTTCAAACGAGGTGGAGGGAGATCGAAAATGACTTGGTTGAAAGCAATGTATAAAATAGCGTAAGGCGTACTAAGGCGATTGGATTTTCTAGAGCCTTCGGCGCACCTTAGTGTGCCTCATTAAAGTGCAGTGCACCTATAAAGTAATGGGATTCCGAAAAAATTTGGGAAAAAAACAATGGTGCGCCTTAGTGCGCCGTGGTGCGCCTCACTAACGCCAAGCCATAAACGCCTCGCCTAGGCCATATTAAGCGCTTACCCCCTATCGGCTTGCGCCGAGGCTCGCCTTRGGTCTTTTTTTCAAACATTTGATGGAAGGAGTAGGAAAGTATATGAAGCAAATGAGACTCTCAATCGTAGGGAGTGGAGGAGGAAGATCTTTGTGGATGACTATGAATAATCACTTTTGGTTCATGTAGCCGACCCCTTTTATAAGACTAACGCTTTAATYGATTGAAGGATTTTATCACATAATATGTTAAGATTCATGTAAGAAAATTTCAGATATTAAAAAACATATTTGGCAAGGTAAGAAGTTGTGGCTATTATGTTGGATTTATTTATTAAGATTCTTCTTATTTTGCTTATTTTAAGACCAGAAAAAAGTGAGTGATTATTTTTACCACAAGCACTTCTGGATTTTGTCTAAGTAGAAAGTAACAAATATGAATGAAAACTCTCGATTGTAGAGGATGGAGAATGAAATTTCTACAGGGAATAATAACTTTTGGACGTTTTGGTTCATGTAGCCGACCCCACTTATGGGATTAAGGCTTTAATTGATTGATTAAAAGTCCATCGTCAACATAACCTTTGCTTGGTATGTAACTATAAAAATAAATAAGAATCAAACCTCGCCCTCGTAATCTGATCAGGAATAACAATACTAAAATCAATCAGTTAAAAAGTGAAAAGTATTTGACAGCACACAGAAGGGACCTATTAAAGCTTCTATGAATAGTTGTTGGAGACATACCTAGAAAACTACAGGCCACTGCATTGATATAGCTTCGTGCTTCAACTGAGTCGAGCCCCAGGGCTATTATATTAAAATCATTGTAGAATTCTAGAGCCTTGTCCTCAATACGGCAAAAGTGTGGAACAATGTTGACACCGCTAACTCTTTCCATGACACGTTTYGCAGCCACCTCAGCCTTTGGCTTTCCCACATCTTCAAGCCTGGGCGAGACATAGATTACAATATTTTACTCTGGAAAAATTCAATAACTTGACCATTCTAGTCATACGATTTCTCCCAAACTTGAGAGTTCAACATTCAACCTTCAAGCATCATATGTAYAGCATGTGCRAAAAATGCCAGTATAATAGGTATCATGTATAGGTCATATAAGCAGAAGATTTACATTTCCATCAATTAATGAAACCCAAACATCTTTCTCAAAAAGAGCCTTGATCCATTTCMCTATGAGGCTTTGTAGATTGCCCCTTACCTTATCATTCTTTGAACGTCAAAACAGATTAAAGAAAAGCTGCATGAAGCCTTGCCATAAAATAAACTTCCAACCCTCTAGTCCTTAGATTTTTATTGCATATGAACCTAAATAGAGGCCTCAACTGTGCAAAGGTGCAAAGTAGGATATACATAATTCAGTTTCACAATAGGACGGAAGTCAAACATACATGCCATACAACAAAAGGTATTCCCAAAACTAAGGAATTTCCAGTGTGGTGAGGTTATCTGTAAGTAGTGTAGATCCTAAMCTTTCGAGCTTCGGTAAACTGATGTCTGAACTTGTTCCAGAATCCAGACTAATCAACAGCAATACAGCCAGTGCATTCACAGCATCACAGGAATTTCAAAAGACAAACAGTAGGTAACATCTATAACAGGGTAGTTTGATAACAATTCAATAATCATACCACTTAGAATTGGAATCAATCCCAACTTCATAGTGTTGACTAAATATTTAATCAACTAAAAGAACTCTTTCTGAGTTTCAACTAACAGTTAAACATAATCAACAACACAATCACGATTGAAAAAAACCTCAAAATTTTACAGCAAAAAATAAGAAGAAAAAACCTGAATAAAAATTGACGATTGAGATTAGTGACTTCAATTCTGTCCATATCAATAACTTCAAGATTCTTAAACCCARTTAAAGCCAAATCCTTTAACAATTCACATCCTAACCCACCAGCACCAACCACCAAAATTCTAGCGAATTCCTGAATATCATCTCTCAACTGCGAAAAAAAAAAATCAAAACACACAAAAATTAAAACAACCCCATCAAAGAAAACGAGCTAACAATGAAATGCAAACAAGTGTTCGACGAAATGCGAGACTGAAACCAATCAACGATCAAAACAAAATCGAGAAAAAAGAGAAAAAAAACCTCGACACCGGGTTCGAAGTTAGGGCCAACAAGGTGACCAGAGCGCAAGAGAAGCCTATCGAGGTCACKGGTCCGAGAATTGGCAGYAGAATCCGCCATTGAAATGTCAGTACAACTTTGCTCAGCTTCTTCCTCAACTTCAGCGATATCTGAATCAGTATGCATATATATTGGGTTGTGAGAAGAATTTGTTTAGCTTAGTTTAAACGCCTTTTTTGAGGGTTTTTCCTGTTGTTTTGTATTTTGACTGATTTTTGGAAAGAGTTGTTTTTTTTTCGATTSACATCAGATTTTCACCTCGATTGCACTRTTAGTGTTTTGCAATGGGTGCTCTGCACTCCTTTGGCAAAAGCTGCCTTTGTAAATTGGTGCTTTTGAATGGGGGGTAAATACTCATGGAGTTGTAGTACTTTTGAAACCTCACATCCAACTTTTCAATTTTAACACTTTGTTTGTGTAATTGTTCCGAAATACCTAGTTAATCACAAAGATTTCCCGACTTTTAGAATCTTAGTTTCACATATAGAATTGGTCCTGTTGAATATTTTCCCTTCATCAATAAGTCAACCGTCCAATGTTGTTTGGATTCGGTATAATCTCGCTAACGTAAAATAACTCGTTAGATCGTTAACGAAACTAAAGAAGTATAAACTTAAGGATAGCCCAATGTGGAATTAAATTGAAAATTAGGACAAACAGAATTGAAAAAATGCAAAAGCCTTCCATTAAGATAGTAATGATAGAGACATAGAGTAGACAACAATTGCATTACAAAGAAGGATGATTGCCTCCATGTTCATATAATCGRCAATAAATTAACAAGCTATTGATCCATGAGAATGAACTAACTACGCTATGTTWAGCTATTCTACCCTAAACTAAACTATACTTGGCTACTAAGCAAAGTGCAACTAGAAAGATAAGTTGTTTGATGGGTTGTATTTGATGTCTCTTTCTTGATCCAGCTCCCCTATTTATAGGCTTCAGGTGATAAAGATCATGGGGTAGAAGTTATGGCAGCTTCTCCTTAGTGGCGTGAGCGTGACTTGGCGCTCTCGTCATTTGAATATTTCTCATTTCTCTCCAAGCCTCCGTTTAAATGCGTAATGGGCCCTTCTCTTTGCGCCGTATCCAATGGGCTATCTCCTGACTATCCCTTTCTTGTGCTTATGAATCATCGCCAGACTGAAATCTCCATGAGATATAGTATCTCGGTCAATGTTTGTCAACGGAAGGTCAACATTAGTCAATAGAAGTCAAATGAATAATTTTAGTCTATAACAAATTATCCCCTTAATTTGCAAGGGCAATATCACTTAAGTCCTTACGAATTAACAACTCTTTGAACAATTTAATAGATAAGTAACATGAATATGAAGATCTTACTCTTAAAGCTTTTGTTATGACATGGTTTTATAATATGATAATTRTAATTTTGTAACYATACCACATTTTGCGATAAGAATGACATGTAGTACTTTTTGCTAGGATGATGCGCAATTATACTTGTACGAAATCCAAAAATTACATTTCACGTGGATGAAAAATAACTTGGAAATGTTTTGATCAATAAATTAGTGCATTACCCTAGACAATGCTAACATTACATTACAAGACCGTCATTTTGAATTGTCACGTCAGCACTTGCATGTGTCTTTGTATCTTGTCTTGTTTTAATTATGATGGTGATATTAATTAAATGCATTTAAGATGTTCAACTCCAGATTGGATGATCAAAATACTTTTATTTCATTAGAACAACATAACTTCAAAATATTAATTTTAACATTGCAATGTAATGTTTTTTGCAAAATTATCTGAAATTATAAAACAAATAACTAGAAATTAGTACATAATTCTAGTAATTAGAGAACTTAGAGGACTAAAATCTACTAGAATTTTGTTTTAGATTAATCTAATGTTTACAAACTTAGAAGAATTAGAAACTTAATCGCCTCCGGCCAACTCATAGTTGTCAGAGTCAATTTCTTCTTTCTCATCACCTTGGAAATGGGCRATCTGCCTTCCAAGTTTTGTAGAACATGATCCTAACGATGTTGTTGACATTGGTGATAGTGATGGAGACAGTGCCGATGCTGCTGATGATGATGAAGATGGCGACAGTGGTGCCTGCTCTTCCTTTAGGCACTTGCAAGGGCACCACCACTTCACATGTTCTCCTCCTTCTTCCTCTGATTCATTGTCCCTCCTTTCTTCATACTCTTGCCGCAACTCAACCGCCCTCCCTTTTCTTTTCTTCTCCTTATCTTCCTATTGCCTCTGAAAGTCTACCTCATTTGCACGTTGTTCTCTTCAGAGTAGGGCTGGTTAATTCCCTATGTCCAAAACTTGAACCGCCTGAATTCTAAATCAGTAAGGGCTTGTCTCTCTTTCGCCACAGATTTCCAATAAATCCCCGGGACACCTTGGCGGATAGTGTCTTGGTTTAGGAGATGGAAACCCTCMTAGCGACAAGCCTTTTCAAGTACTCACTTTTCGAACTATATTTGGTGTTGGCTTATTAGACGAATTAGATTGGAAAAAGGAAAAGAAAATAAGGCTTTTGAAKGGAAGACAATGAAAAGGGTAATTGTGTGAAAAACTCTGATGAGTAAAATTGATTTTATCTCTATCACATAAGTGAAGGGGAGAGGGATGGTGTCCCCCTTATGAATTATCAAATCTACCCTCAATGAAATTTTAATTTTTTTCTTACATTTAATATGTCTAATTGCTTATTATTCTTTTCTCACATCAATATAATAAAGTGTTGAGTTCCTACTTTGAGTTTTGAATGATGACAAACTACATTTAACTATCTATTTGCATCAAAGTTTTGTTTGTATGTGCAGGTGCAAAAGGCACAAGTTCAATGGATGAAAAGATGAAGCTCATGAAGTTAAGTCTTGAAGTTTGCATGAAGACCAAGTTCACAAGAGTCATAGTCTTAGGTTTTAGATGCAATGTAAGTGGTATTTGGGTTTTGTAATTGTAGATACATACATTTGTCCCTAGCCCAAAACGGTCAACGATAAGACACCCCTCGCAACACACAAGTCAAATCGAGAGAGCTAGGACCCTGATAGGCCCTAAAAAGGTTGATTCCCTTGCACCGGACACCTCTTCCAAGTATTTAGCACCTCAAAAATAATTTTAACTTATTTTTAAACATTTTTCTAGAATTTTTCGGAATTTTTCKGAATTTTTCTAAGCATTTTTGGCAATTTTCGGAATTTTCAACAATTTAATTAATTTTGCGATAATTAATTAAATTATGAAAACAACCCCAAAATTCACGAAATTTTAGCACAACACACTACTTTTCACAAGGAATTTTTACATATTTTTCCATAATTGTTCGATTTATGGTTTAATATTTATTAATTCCTTAAGCAATAACGCAAAACCGAGCAAAGCGATGTATCTCTCCTCACAATTCACAAAAGACACAATCCCTCATCTCACCTCACAATTCACAAACCCTAACCTCACCTCTCAAAAGCACTCACAGCCCCTCACCTCTCAAAAGCTCGGCAAAAGCTCCCAAACACTCTCACGAAGCCTCACRAYCCCTCACCCCACGGCCCCTCACCGTATTCTTCTCTCTTACTCGATCATCTCTCATCATCAGGCATCAAACTCCACAAGTTCAAGTAAGAAGATTTTAATCTAAGTTTTTAAGTGTTTCACTTTTCATTTTGGGATGTATGTTTTCAATCAGTTGTTCCAAACCAATCTAAAAATAATTTTTTTACTTTTTACCTACTTTATTTACTCTAACATTAGATTTTTATGCACGCGATGCGTACAATATTTTAAATACATCAATCACAATTTTTTCATATAAAATATATAATATGAAAGCAAACATAGATACTTGCATGAGTTTGAACTCTAAAAAACAATCTAAATTTTAGCTCTGTAAAAAAGAAAATTGGTCAAGTTTTAGTAGTTTAAAATATTTATTTAGATGAATTTATGCCTCTCTCTTTTCTATTAATTAGCAATTACATTAAATTAAAGATCAATGATGTTGGGGTATCCCTCCAACTTTGGAGGAAGAAGTCCAAAGTGTTTTAATGGACTATTATATGTGTTATCCTTATGGGTTGTTTTGCTTGSGCCCATTTGATGTTATTTTTGGGCGTCCAAAACTAATTCAAAGGGGGTTTTAAAAGAAGAGAAAATGTTGGATTTTTTGTGTGTAAACAATCAGCAACAACATTCAGCAAGTACACGCACAAAACAGAAGGGTTGAGGCAGAGAGTTTTGAGTGGTTTTCCCTTGAAGAAGCAAGGATTTTTTCCATACGATCGAGACTCGATCTTGCTCTAAYCGACGTCAAATTTTGACACGAGGTTCCTGCCATCCCGTGCTACATATCCTACGGTGTGATTGTCGTTCTGTGCTCCGGATGTTGGTATTTTCTATTTAGCCCTAATCTCTTCATATTTGTGTTTATCCACTAATTAGTGATGGTTTATGGAGAATGGTTATTCCAAACTTGTAAGTTTGATGTTGTTGAGCCTCTAATATTGTTTAGAGAAGGATATTTGGTGTACCCATTAATTAATATATTAATTAGTAGAAGGGTTTGGTGCCGGCTTACGGTACTYGTGGATTTTTCCYGCTTTGGGTTTCCACGTATATCGTTGTGTGCTTTATTTTATTGCGTTTGGGCTATTTAGAATTTATTAATTGTTGTTGACGATTGCGTGCTCAAGATTGGTGATGTTATATGTGTTTGCCCATTCTACAACACAAAGAGGAAAAGTGGCAATTTATATTTGCTTCCGCTTTTTTTTTATTGTGTTTGTTGTGACACACGCGGTTCCGGTTCTAGGTGGTGTGTGAATTTTTTGGTTGTGTTCTTGTGTTGTTTGAGAATGGATGATAAAGTTGTGCACGGAATGATTTGTTTTAACTAGAGTAATTACTTCGTATGGAAAACTCGGATGGAGGTTATCCTTTATCTAAAGGATTTATATGAACCAATCTTGATGAGGAGAAACCTATTGGCAAGGAGGAGGCCGCTTGGAAGTTGCTTAATCTGAAGGTCGTGGGTTTGATACGACAATTTATTGACCAAAGCGTTTTTCAGCATGTTGCAAGTGACACTAGTGCCTACACTTTGTGGAAAAACTTGAGTCGATGTATGAGACGAAGAATGCACTAAACAAAGCCTCAYTTATGAGAAGACTTGTTAAGTTAGAGTATTCAGATGGTGAAAGTGTGATTGAACATTTGGGTGTTTTTCAAGGTTTAGTGAATCAGTTGACTGCAATGAAATTAGTGTTAGAAGATGAGCTGCAGGCATTACTTCTTCTCAGTTCTTTGCCTGACAGTTGGGAGACTCTTGTTGTGTCACTTAGTAATTCCACTCCGGAAGGTAAGTTCACAATGGAAGTTGTGAAGTGAAGTTTGATTAATGAAGAAGCCCAACGGWAGGATCATAGCTCCACTTTTGATTATTCAGGGGCTCGTGTGGCTGAAAACACAAGGTCGTGGGAGAACCATGGTTAGAAACCATGATGATGATGATAGCTCGGATTTCAGGGGGAGATCAAAGACAAGAAGTCAGATTACTTGTTTCGACTGTGATAAGCCAGGCCATAAGAAATCTCAATGCAAAAATTGGAAGCGTGATATTGCCAAACAAAAGGGGGAGAAGAATAAGAAGAGCCACAGTTCTAATAGTGATGATGAAGACACTGCAACTTGTGATGTCTTGTACTTTGTTGGTGAGGATACTAGCCATGAGGTTTCGCTTGATGATTGTACTTAGTTAATTGACTCAGGGGCTTCATATCATCTCRCCTCACATATTGGATTCTTCTCATCATACACTAGTGGTGACTTTGGATATGTAAAGATGGGGAATGACAWGGTATCCATGGTTGTTTGTCTGGGTACTATTTACTTGGAGACATCTACAGGTTGCAGTTTTGACCCTCAGAGATGTGAAGTATGTTCCAAATGTTCGTGTGAATTTAATCTCTGTTGGAAAATTGGATGATGATGGTTATTGTAGTCATCTTGGTTGAAGGTTTTATGATACTCAAGAGGGGGGGGGGGGGGAATTGAGTATTTTGTTCTCCTACTTATTTTTCTTTCTTTTCGGATTAAGTATGAGGAACCAGTTGGGCTGGTTCCTGTATGCAACAGGAATGTAAACAAAATAATAAAGGACACACAAATTAAGTTTAACGAGGTTCACCCAACTCTGGGCTACGTCCTCCTACCCTATGTTCTTTTATTAATCTACTCCGAAAAACAAAGAACACACTCACCCTGCTGTTTCCCTACTCCGAGAACCAACACACCCCACACTCAACTCTGAATGTGCACTCGACTCACACTCGTAAGTCCAACTTGTGTTTGAACTCACAAACACTCACTTGGCTTCCAACCCCTCTGTTGAATCCTTTACAATATCAAAGTTTCTCTCTTTTGAATTTACTTCTAAAAAGCTAATAAGAGAAATTAATAAGCTCGACTAATGCTCTTGTGTATGGCTCAAAGTAAGGTTTTATGCTTTTTGTGTTTTCTCTCAAAAATTGCTTTCTTTTAATCCGTGGAGAGATGTCTGGATTCAGGAAGTATAGATGAGTATATATATGCATGTTAACCTTAACCCTAGTTTCCTTAAATCTCTCTACTTGCCGAGCAAGGCAAGATGAGATTTAAGGAAAGTATTTATCTTGTTTGATTTGATCATGAAGATAAAATCGAACAAGATAGATACTCATAGGTTTAAGGTAACAAAATATATTCCCATCTATATTTCCAACTGCATAACATATTTTCAAAATAAATCTTTTACAAAATATTTTAGAAAAATTCTTTTTCAAACCACAGCCATATTCCACTTAGGGACACAGCTGGTTCCCCAGCCTKGTTCCCTAAATGAGTATGTTATGAATTCTGTTCCAATCTTGTACYAGAATTCATACCATAACTCAAAACACATATAAGCATTTAAACCAAAGCATATAAGTCATACTACAGAGCATATTACATGAATTTCCTAGATTAAACATTTGAGAAGTATTTCTTCTATTCTTCATGTAATCTTCAAGACCTTGAATCTTCCTTCGAATTCTTCAATTATGAGCACAACGTCTTTCTTCGAATGTCTTCGAAAGGCTTCACACTTCAAGTCTTGGAATCAACCTAATTACACATGTAACATGGTTAAGATGCAATAAAAAGTATATGACTGTTTTTCAGTAGAACAAGGAAACAACTCCTACTGGTTCTGCACCAGTATATGAACTTTGTGTTTATTCAGTTGTTCCCTATAGTAAGACAAGTTAGTTTCAACATATACACATGTAAGTATTAACTTRTCTGGGGAAACAAGTATCCTATATCAGCTGGTTCCCAAACTAACTAAATTCACAATTAAGTGTCTTGTTTCCTGTATCAGTTTGTCATCACTCAAAACCTAAGGGACTCAACATTGGTGAAGGTCTATGGAAACTCACTAAAGGTTCATTGGTCGTGGCTCGTGGAAGAAACAAGATAGGTGCTTTGTGATGCAAGCTAAGCTATGTGAGAGGGGTGTGGATGTGCCAAGTTCGCCCAAGTTATCGCATAAGAACCTTGATCACATTGAAGAGAAATGTGCGAACTTCCTCCCTGAAGGTACTTCTCTTTCTTTTATTGTTCATGGTTGTCTTGATCTTAGGAGTACAGAAGTGAGTAAGTGTAGTGGTGATGTGTTGAGTAAATCGCTTGTTGAGCATGTTGTTCGTATGCCACCACATGTACCTCGCTTGAGACGAGATGATGGAAGCTACCGAAATKGTAATAAGGTGCACCATTTGAAGGATGGGGTAAAAGCCGTGCAAAATGGATCTTGTGCCTTGTATGAGATTCCTTTCCATTCGTTTGGTTCGGTAAAGTTGCTTAAGTGCAAGAAAACACCTATGGGTATGTAAGCGGGTGTTTGGTTTGGGAAGCTCACCTCTAAGAGACATGGCACACTTGGTTGTGAAAAGTTGTAGTAACATTTGTTGTTGTTGGATTCATGGTGTTGAAATCAAATCCAATATGATGCAWWGCACACTATCAATGGACAAGCTCGAGGCTTGGAAGAAAGCGGATAGTGTAGCCTCCTCTTTAGGGGGAGATTGAGTTGTTTGTTTATGTTGATGGTTGTTCCTCCCTCAAGTTGGAGTGAGGGGGAGATATGTTGGGGTATCCCTCCAACTTTGGAGGAAGAGGTCCAAAGTGTTTTATTGGACTAGAATATGGGTTATCCTTATGGGTTGTTTTGCTTGGGCCCATTTGATGTTATTTTTGGGGGTCCAAAACTAAGTMAATGGGGGTTAAATAAGAAGAGAACTTGTTGAAATTTTTTTGTGAAATAAATCAGCAGTAACATTCACCAAGTACACGCACAAAACAGAAGGGGTGAGGCAGAGAGTTTTGAGTGTTTTTCCCTTGAAGAAGCAGGGAGTTTTGTCATCCGATCGAGACCCGTTCATGCTCTGATCGACATCAAATTTCGACACGACGTTCCAGCCATCCCGTGCTACATATCCTACAGTGTGATTGTCGTTTTATGCTTCGGATGTTGGTATTTTCTATTAAGCCTTAATCTCTCCATATTTGTGTTTATCCACTAATTTATGATGGTTTATGGAGAATGGTTGTTCCAAACTTGTTAGTTTGATGTTGTTGACCCTCTAATATTATTTAGAGAAGGATATTTGGTGTACCCATTAATTAATATATTGATTAGTGGAAGGGCTTGGTGCCGGCTTATGGTACCCGTGGTTTTTTTCCCCGCATTGGGTTTCCACTTATATCATTGTGTGCCTTATTTTATTGCATTTGGGCTATTTAGAATTTCTAGATTGTTGTTATCGGTTGCGTGCTCAAGATTGGTGATTATAAATTTGTTTGCCCATTCTACAACACAAATAGAAAAAGTGACGATTTATATTTGTTACCGCTTTTGTGATTGTGTTGGTCGTGACCYACTTTTCCCAACAATTGAAAATTTAGATTGTTTGAAAATTTACATTTATAAAAATCTTTGACTGTTTGATTCACAAATCTTTCCTTTTTTTTCACYTATTGATTAAACAACTAATTGACTTTTTAAGAATATTGAAAATAATAAACTCTATTAATTTTGTAAGGGAAGAGGGGGTAATTTGGACTTTTTAGGTGGACACTACCACCAATTCTCAACCTCCACCAAATTACTTGCTTAGGCCACCACAACATGAGACATTCAAGTATGAAATATTGATAATACATGCGAAAATATAAGTCGAATATTATTTTTTTGATTTTTTTAATTTGGACTCATCTTAGACCCTACACCCTACCCATACCCTATAGGACCCTACGGGTATGGGTCTTAAAAAAAATTTACCCTATGAATATGGGTAGAGTATGAGTCTAAATCAAGTACTTAGAGTATGGGTAAGGGTCTAGACTTACCCTACCCATTGCAATCACTAACCACCACCACCACCACCTCCCCCCTTTCCTTAAATAATAGAGATTAAGGACTTACTCCTTTCTAAAGTCGAATTTCATTACTTTACCCAATCTATTCACCCAAAATAATTTTTTCCAAAAAAATTTCATTCACACATTTACCCTTTTACCTAACTTAACTTTTTTACTTAACTTACTAATTTATTTTATCTAACTCAATCAACTCTTAAATACCGTGCCAAATTGGTATGGGACATCTAATAAAAAACGGAGGGAGTATATAATAATGATTCCAAAGAGTATACAGAGTGTAACATTTACTTTTGCTATATGAACATTAAAAATTGGTGTGACTTAATGGTAGATGCTACATTTGTTGAGTGGRAGGTTAGGAATTCAATTTTTACTTTATTAATTTTTTTAATTGTCTTGACATGCGACACTCACTTGGTACCATATCATGTTAGCATTCGAAGAGGATGACACGTGGCAACTTGCAATGCAAAAGGCGCCATGTGGTGAAATGCAAAAGGACCTTTGTGTTTTGATAAAGAGATAGATTTTTATATACTAGATATAAAACATAAATATAAGAGATTTTTCCCCATATACCTCTGACTTTAAGCCTAATAACCCATATACCCCCGTGTTTTTAGAAACGCTCATATACCCTTGACATCAGATATARTAGCCCAAATACCCTTAATGAGCCAAAAAACCGTTAAGTTTTTAACACCGTTAGGATTTTACTAAYAATTCACCCTTAATTCATTCCTCTAYTCCATTATTCCTCAATTAACCCATAATTTATTCTCTCTTTCAACCCAAAATTCAAACCCCCACATTTTCTCTCACCTCCCTCAATCCATGACTGCTCATGGTGGTTATTTGACTGGAAATGATGAGTTTAGTGAGGATTTTTGGAAGACAGTTTGGGAAGTGAGCAGTAGTGTGGTATTTGAAATGGAGAGAGAGAAGAAGAAGGAGAAGAYGAAGGTGTTTTTGCAATCAGAAGAGGTTAAGTCAATGGCAAGGTTTGCCAGTGAGGTGGGTGTTAGAGGGGATATGCTGCACGAGCTGTGGTTCAAGTGGGCACGCGAGGCGATGGAGAAAGYCGAGTTTTACGAGGGCTGGAGCACAACAATTAAACCCAATTAAAATCACGAAAAMCCCCCTTCGAAAATCAGATTATCAATTAACCCAATTAAAATCACGAAAAACCCAATTAAAATCAATTGAAAAGGCCGGAGGAAGTGAGACGACGGTGGTGRCGGTAGCAATTGAGGGGAGAGAGAGACTGCTGCTAACGGTTGCCGGTTGTTGCGCATTGCTRCTGACTAATTCGTCGTCGAAGTTACAGATTCTCGACGGAGTTTCGAAGGCAGATCATGGGATTGGAATTTGGGGGTTTTGATAAGAGACGTTGTGGTTGGCTGGGTTGTTTCTAGGTGGTTGCAGGTGGCTGTGGTGGTCTGCAAGCGGTTGCGGGTGGTGGGGGTCGCGGATCAAGGGCGTCGTAGGGGGTTTGGTCGCGGGTTAATGGTGGTGAAGGAGGTGTGGTCGTGGGTGAGGGGTTGTGAAGGGGGTGGTAGTTGCAACAGGGATGATGGTAGGGTGGTGGTTGAAATGAGAAGAAGGGATGATGGGTATGGTGGTGGTGGTTGAAAAGAGAAGAATGGATGATGGTGGTGGTCGTGGTAGGAAGGAGGAAGAAGAGCATTTGAGTATTTAATTATACAGGATTTAATTTAGGTGTGTTTAGGGTTAAGTGAATTGGAGGGAAACTTATGGTGGGAAAATTTAGAGATGATATTGCTTTGTATATAGAGCTAATTAGCTACTATTTTATAAATAATATATCTCTTATCTCAAATTACATGTCACTTTTTCACATTCTACCCTAAATAAGCACTTAAAAAAATTAATTCTGAGTAAGTACAAGACAAAAGAAAAAAACTTAATTCATCTGTCAATTAGCTGTTACAATTTTCATTTTGAATGATATTTTATTTGTTACATTGTGGAACACTTTTTCTTCACAACACTTTACCCCTTACATTTGTCCATTTTTTTTATTTTTTAGTATAACAATAACAATACATGTATTAACCCACACTTTTCCATTCATTATACGTGACCTCAGCATTTGCGTATTCTTTCTTAATATTTGTATTTTGATTTCCTCCATTTGGAAAATATACGCGGAGAAAAATCATACAAATTCTCATATAATTATGCTTTTATTACGATAAAAATACTAATGTAATAAAGTCAAAGTTGCACTATATGTGAATAATACCAAAAGTAAATATGCATCAAGTAAAACAATACCGGGAGAGTATCAATAGATAACTTTTATAAATTAAAGTTGATTGATAATAACTATTATAAATTTATTTTAAAAATAAAAGATAGCTAATTATCATATCAATAAAGGAGAATCTCATAAAAATGAATATAGGAGAAGAGTGAAAAAATGTAGCATTAATCCTAATTTTTTTTTAAAAAAAAGGTTTAAATATGAAAAGAAGGATTTGTAGGAGGTAATAATAAATAAATAAAATCATACCATTAATTGTAAATTGGAAAATCTACACTGCATCTTTCTAGGATTAACTTAATTAAATAGTCAAAATTTCTGAAAACTTAAAATATGTAAAAAAACCAAAAATATAATTAATAATAATAATAATTAATATAATAAATAAATAATAATAATAATATAATAATAATAATAATAATAATGAAATTCTAAGTTATCACATGTGGTATGCGTTTTCTAAGTTTGTACCTAGCTTTGAGACTTTCTCAACTATACTCATGAACTTACCATTTAATAATCAATTGTACCTTAACTCAGTCTATAGTTAACCTTAGTTAACTTTAAAACAAAATAAAAATAAAAAATAACAAAGAACTCAATTCCTTAACAAAACATACCCACACACCCACCCAATAGTAACAACAACTCATTTAAAGTTTAACTAAGGTATGTTTTTTTTTAACTAAGAGGAGGGTATAGTTGATTAATGAATGGTAGTTAATAGGTATAGTGAGAAATCTCAAAAGTTATAGGTTACAACTTAGAAAATAATACCATATGTGTATAGCCTAGAATTTTCCTAATAATATAAATATAATATAATAATATAATAAAAATAATAATAAAATAATAATAATAATATAATAATAATAATAAATGTCATATTCTATTTTAATTTGAAGGGAAATATTTCATAAGAGTTGACACTTGTCAAATCATAAATGTCATCAATGCCTCTTTTTACATATAGATTTTGCTTAAGAAATCAAAAGTGAATGAAGCTCTCTCTCTATTACTTTCCTATTTCAGTCTCCCCAAGTCCATTATAGTGGCAACATAAAAAAAATTAATAGGATAATTAATTTAGGGATTTTTCCCCTATACCCCTGACTTTAAACTTAATACCCATAATCACCCTCGTGTTTTAGAAACACCTTATATACCTTGACATCAGATATAATAGCCAAATACCCTTAATGAGCCAGAAAAAAACCGTTCAGTTTTTAAACCGTTAGTCTTTAGGTCAATTAACCCTATTCACTGATTAAACACCTTAACCTACACATATTAACCCTAAACACACCTAAATTAATCT